>JASAND010002528.1:0-10666 GCA_030248195.1 Trissonchulus latispiculum
CTCCGAACCCCCAAACCCCAACGATTTTTGGACTCAAAAAGTTAGATAAATTTGGTCGAAAAAGGTCATTTTTTGAAAAATTTTTTAAAATTTTCACCTAAAATCGCTTTAAAACGGTGCAAAATCGCCTAAAACGTTAAGAACAAGCCTTATTTTGATGAAAAAAAGGGCTAAATTTTTTAGAAAATTTTGCATTTTTTGGCCATTTTTCGAAATTTCTAAGGTCCGAATTCTGAAGGGGGTTGGGGGGAACGTAGAAACTATCACATTTCGGAGGTCGGCCAAGGTTTCTCCCCCGACCCAAAGTTTCAGGGAAACTATGGGGGAGGGGGGTCTAGCATAGTTTCCTTTGGAGGGGGTCGGGAAGGGAGTATCCTTTTTCCCCCAAAATTTTCCCCCCGTTTCAACCAACTTACCCCCCCCCCCCTTCCCATTTTTGACACCCTCCCCAACTTTCGTGCACCTTCTTTTTTTTACCCCCGAACCCCCCCCAACGATTTTTGGACCCAAAAAGTTAACTAATTTTGGCCGAAAAATGGTCACTTTTGAAAACTTTTTCTCAAATTTCGACTTAAAATCCCTTTAAAACAGTGCAAAAACGCATAAAACGTGAAAAACAGGCAGTATTTTGAAGAAAAAAGGGCTAAATTACAGAAAAGTTTGCATTTTTGTATTTTTAAATTTCGAATCAGAAATTCTGGGGGGGGGGTTCGAGGCCACCCCCATCACATTTCAGAGGTCACCAAAAATCCCAAATTTTTGCGCCCCCAAGACCCTAAAGTTCCAGGAAGAGCTATAGGATGCAGCCATAGGTGTATATACCTGTTTGGGTTGGGGGGGGGAGTAGAGATCCAAATTTTGGCTCGGTAGGACCCTGCAAAAAAATCCGAAATTTAGGGGAAGGGGACCCCCTAAAATGTACCTAAGACTTTTTGGCTAAAAATGCTCCTTTTCGATGTACAGTACATAAAACATACTCAAAAGATTCTGTCGATAGGTTTTTCGTATGCGAAAATATATAGGGCTTGAAAAATTGACAAATTTGTGCTAAAATATGCCTAAATTAGCCCAGATTGTGGTTTATAATTGCGTGTAATTTTTTTAATTGCTATAAATAACCATCTTGCTTCTTATATGTGATTTATAACCATTTTGAGAATTTTTCAAAAATTTTCAGAATTACAAAAATTTTCGAAAATTTGCATTTTACTGGTTTGGACCCAATTTTAGGGGGGAGGGGGGGTTTTGAGCTCGGCAGGGGGAGTAGTTGAGGTCGGGTAGGGGGGGAGGGGGGTTCTGGGTCTGGCCTCTCCGTGGGGGGGTCTCACAGGGGGCAAACTGTAGCCTGGTTCTGGTTCACCTATGCATACACAATTATAATTCACAATCTGGCCTAATTTAGGCATATTTTAACACAAATTTGTCAATTTTCAAGCCCTCTTTTCGCATACCAAAGCTATTGACAGAAGCTTCTGAGTACGTTTAATGTACTGTACATCGAAAAAGGAGCATTTTTAGCTAAAAAAACTTGGGTACAGTTTAGGGGGGGGTCCCTCCAACCCAAATTTCGGATTTTGGTGGGGTCCCCCGAGCCAAATTTGGACCTTCTACTCCCCCCAACCCAAACAGGTGGTACACCTATGACCACCAAGGCCATTTTTACAAACCCCCCAAAATTTTTGGGGGCCTCCGGCTCCCCCCAACTGGAGGGGAGCATGGGTGTAACGGGGATTTGGATTGTTGTGGCGGGGGGGGGGTCCCCTCCCCCGGAATTGGGGGGGGGCCTTTTTAGACCCCCCCCCGCCCCAGCCTATGCCAAAAACGCATTTTCAGCCATGGCTAATGCCGAAAAACATGAAATCAAGTTTTCGAGTTTTAAAACACTGTCTAATTTGTTAAAATTACTTAATGATTTCATGTTTTTCAAAACGACAACTAATGTAGCAATCCCTGAAAATGCGATTTTTGACATAAAAATGAAAAATTTTTTGGGGGGAGGTTTGGGGTGGTTGGGGGGGTTCTAAAAAGGGGGACACCCCTAAATTTCGGGGAGGGGGGCCCAACCCTAATCCCCGTTACACTACACCTATGAAACTATGGCTATTATGGCTTTAAAAAAAGATCTGCGCTAATAACGACAACAAGATGGCTGCGTCCATGAATAAACTAGAGCCATAGCTAGTCGCAGAGAGAGGTTATCACTACTGGTTTTCAACTGCTGGAATGTATATTTGGACTTTATATGGTTACATTAATACATTAATACGGGGTCCAATTCTGGGGGGGTCTACCCCGACTGTGCTCAATTATTTGGGGTAGTAGAATGGTGGGCGCTGTATTCTTTTTTTTCATTTTTGGGGAGTTTGGGTAAAATGAGGTTTTTATTTATTATTGAAATATTTTATTTTTCAAGTTGCCGTGAAATTTGAATGAAACACTTCCATTTAAGGTGGTGATTCCCCTTGGTCGCATGAAGTTTGCACCATTATTACTCATTCATTACTTGGAGTTAATAAGCCACTTTTATAACAAAATTTAGCTTGAGGACATTTTCTCTCTTTAATGCGTGCCACGAAACTAATGTTGCTTTTCTAAAATATTTTTAACACATTTTAGAAGAAGTATAATTTTCCAGAATTTTTGCCGACTCAAGTAAATTTTTTAGGTTATATCATTCGATACCTCCATGAAATAACTGGGGTCGATTTTTTATTTATTGTGAAAGCACTGTTCGTTAGAGCGAAATAAGCTGAAATGTGTGCGTAACCTATATTTTGCCTACTTTTTTCCAGACTTGTCAAGCTGTCAAGTCATTTTAGCTAGAAGGCAGTGATCTGGGCATCTAAAAAACGTCCTTGGGTACAGTTGCGTAGAACACATCTGTTACGGTGGTGATTCCTTTTGGGCACATATTGTTATTTGGCGGCGTAAATCAAGATGAAATTTCATGAAACTTTCCGAAATAAGTTCTTTTAGCGTTCTAACACCCTCCGCGCAATCCCGATTCCAAAATTCGAGATATCCGGTCAGAGTAGTTTTTCCCAATTTCTGAACGTTGGCAACTGCTATACAGTTATGACTATATTCACTCGAAAGATCTCATTGAGCTTCACATTTTTGTTTTTTAAGGCAGGTTTCTAGCTTTTCTCTACCGGGAGATATAGCCGATTTTCCTATTTTGGCGTCGAAAACTTGTCATTTTTCCAGAAATCAAATAATCCAACATTTCTTGAACAATGCAAGCCGTAAAATCAAACTAAGGGCGTCGATCTGAAGGTCTCACAGGGACAAATTATCCGACGTACGATCGTTTCCAACTGCTATCCTGTAGGCTGCTATCATAAAGAATGTAGTTTTTGCAAAAACACGACCAATTTTTTCCAAAGATTGTGGATCACTCACCATGCAAGCTGGAGGGCTGCTACGGAACAAATGTGTTCTGCACAAATATACCCAGGGACGATTAGTTACCCCGATTGCTGCTTTCTAGCTATTGTAGAAATTACGCTCGTTGCAGCAATTAAATGATTAAATAGACTGAAGGTTGAAGGTCCGTGAGTGTGCGCATGTCCGAATAATCCAAGTCCGCTTACCCTAACCTACTGCAAAAGTCGACGACAATCTAGACAGTACCGCGAGTTTACTTTCTAAATTTTGACAAAAGTTATGGAAAACAACACGAAATTCAAATTTCACACATTTAAATCAAAAAATATAATTTTTCAGCGATAAAATAAACAACAAACCTGCACAGGTAAGGGGCATACAATAACACAATATGGGGGTAACTCCGGAGTCCAAGGAACTAGAGCCCCCAACAAAGAATCCAAATAAGTCACCCCACAAGAGAAAAGGGAGAAGACAGGTGTGAAAGCCCGACCGACTAGTAGAGAAATTTTGTACGACACTGACTCACTTGAGCGCCCAAACTTGATTTTTGAAGAATTAGCTACGGAACTGAGGTCTTTACACAAGAGGACAATTTTACCTTTACCATTCGTAAAGATAGCGTTACATTTTAAATACTTTAGAGAAAAATGAAACAAAATATTGGAAAATATTTCACAGATTACCCCCTCTTTTGAATCGCGCGCCCTCGCCGCGGCCTCCGGGCAAAATTAGTACTAAAGTGAGGGTTAGCCTACGCAACTTAGGTACTAATAAAGATAAAACGTCGTTTTAGAAAAGCAGAAAGATTTAAAACTGTATCTCACTCAAGCCCCTGGCTTTGCCAAATTTTAGGCGCCTGTTTTCGAGACACGGGTAAAACTACTTCGGCACGTGCCGGACAACACACAAGCATTGATAGCGTACATTGACTCAACACAAAGAAGACAAATAACCCTTCGGCCGCGACGGGAGCGCAGGTCTCAAAAGGGAGAGTAACCCGAACAAATTTTAACAGCATATGGGGAACTCATTTTCAAAAACATCACAAATATAAAAGCCCAAAACTATACATTTCTATGAAGCTGCAAAACTATACCATATGTCTATACGTTACTATGCAAGAGAAAGAAATTTAAACCCAGATGAATGAATAGAGATGCTCCGGCGGAGGCTACTCCGACGGCAAATTTATAGAAATTTATGAGAAATTTCGGAAAATAACAAATGTCATAATCATATACAATCCAGGGAAGCCTCTCCCGGAGTAAACATATGCGCGAATCTGTATAAATGCCAAGAATAAAGCTGCACGACATAAAGCATGTACATATTAAATTTTAGCTGCACCGAGAATGGCAAAATGGAAGGCAAAAATGGCAGTACAAATTATGACGAATAAACCCGCGGTACACTTGTAAAATCAAAAACAAAAACAGTTAGAAAAGGATAATATACGACATGTTATAGGACGGACTAGCCGAACTAGAGGGCACCCTTTTGAAAAGAATCTCGAAAGACAATATATATAGAAATGAGTAGAAATTTGAAGAAGTCAATAGAAATTTGAAACGTAATAATCGAACGAAAATCCCCATAAAATATTACCCAAATGAATTTCCCCCCAACCTATTAAAGCTGTCAAACAAAAATAAAGCGTATATACGGGATGAAAAGCACAACACAAGTTAGAAAAAGAAGGGAAAGGGGAGGGGGAGCGGATGAGAGTAGGGGACAACCGGAATACACAAAATCACAACAATGACTGATGTAAGGTTTATAGGCCAGGGAGGCCGCCGAGAACCATACTGTAGGGGGTAGACCCCACAGCCAACGTCGGACCAGACCTCCGGAAGGGGAGCGGGCGCCCCACGGCGCAAGCCGCTCCATCCCAAGCACCAATCACCGGCCAATCAAGACTATCCAGGCCCACAAATCACCAAGTACCTGGTCAACCCACGCCTTCGGGCCCACCGACCACAGAATCGAGCTAGCACAATCGAGGGGCATGAGCAATTTACAGAACATAAATATATTCTATTTATAGCATCAGAAAAAGGGGAACTCGCCGCAGAAGAGGGACTGGGGGAGGGAGGGGGACTATGTTATAGTAATGAAGCAACAAACAAAAAGATAAAGTAAAGCATATGGCATATACATGATGACATACGGCACGAAGGCCTACAGTAAAAGAAAAGGTATAACATATATAAAATGCACATAGGCCACAAGTCGTTGGCATAAGGCACGTTGGCCTATACAACTCAACATAAGGGCCCGATTAATTTAGAGAAGAGGAGACGCGAGCCTACGGCTACTGCTGCCTAGAGAGTATCCAGGCAACCAGCGACCGTAGACTGCGCCGAAATCAGAGAAATTGAAAATAACACCTACGGAGTCCAAGATGCCGGTCCGGGATTGACCGCTCATCAAAGTCAGTTAGGGTCACACTTGCTTTAGAAATTTTTTACCCAAACAAAGCAAAACAAAACATATTTTTGGGCAAGCAAAGAGTTTTCAAACCATGAATAAGAAATCACCACATTCAATACTTACAAACATAGAACACAAATACCACATATTCGGACCTGGACCCGTACCGGCAACCCAAGGGAATTGGAACCTAAAACACAAAACAAAAAGAATTAATTACATATTAGCAAAAGTTTTGTAAGGGAAGCAGGCATAGGAAAGATTGAAAGCCTGCAATGGGAGTTCAGCTGATGGTCCCGTGGTGTAGTGGTTTAGCATGTCTGACTCTAGAGCAGAAGGGCCGTGGTTCGATACCCGGCGGGACCAATTCTTTACTTTCAATGGTGAGTGAAAAGCTGAACCTACCTCTTCTTCTAGGTACTGGTTTCGTGGGTACAAGGGTACTTGACGCCTCCCGTTCGGGCTTGTCCTTGGTTTTTTCCTGATCCGCCAGACCTGGTAGGAGCGCTACATGTGGCGAGGCTGCCTCAGGACCCGGATTGGACTCCTGTCTCCGGTCCCCCAGTAGTTGCTTCTGGTTGGTTGGATCTAAAGAGGTCTGGAACGTGTGTCGGGGGAGCACGGATCCTTTGGGCTCAGAATGCCCTTCGCTGGATGCGCTCTCGGTTTGATTCCGAGTTGAGTAAGCCGCGGGGCGCGTCTTAATTGAAACCCGGGGGAGATGTAAGGGAAGCAGGCATAGGAAAGATTGAAAGCCTGCAATGGGAGTTCAGCTGATGGTCCCGTGGTGTAGTGGTTTAGCATGTCTGACTCTAGAGCAGAAGGGCCGTGGTTCGATACCCGGCGGGACCAATTCTTTACTTTCAATGGTGAGTGAAAAGCTGAACCTCCCTCTTCCCTTCTCTCTTCTAGGTACTGGTTTCGTGGGTACAAGGGTACTTGACGCCTCCCGTTCGGGCTTGTCCTTGGTTTCTTCCTGATCCGCCAGCCCTGGTAGGAGCGCTACAGTTTACATTAAGAATTGAAAACTGATTAAAAAAAGTTAATTAGACATAAACTTATAAAACAACACGAATCTAGCCGGACCACGTAGTTAACAAGGATGTGAAAAAGACCCTGGATGCCCTCCGGGAGAGTCCAATGACACTCCAGTTTTCAAGATTTAAATAGGCTCAGAACAAAGTTATAACTATCATTTTAGAAAGACGATCGACTTGAAAGAGTGAAGATAGTACGGAGGGCATCTGAGTCTCAACGAACAAATTTTGGTTTTAGAGTGCCGACCGATATCCATTCCAATTAGCGAGTTATGCTCAGAAACTCCTGGGCTATCCTCCAACTGAGTCCAGGGGTCCTTTCGATTCTGTGCCGAGGTCGGCACAGTAAAACCAGGTGAACAGGGTGAACATTGAATCTGTGCCGAGGTCGGCACAGTAAAACCAGGTGAACAGGGTGAACAGTAAATTTGTGCCGAGGACGGCACAGTAAAACCAAGGTGAACAGGGTGAACAGTGACCTAGGGCAAAATTGCCTGAACCAAAATTGTTTCCGTTACGGTTTTTGGAAATGGCATGGTCATCGCTTCTTTTACAGAAAGCTGTGGCCTCCCCGATCCATTTTCATTTTTGGCTGTGCGGACCTCGGCACAAAAAATTGTTCACCCTTGTTAGTGACTTTTGACCACCCCTCGAGGTTTTACTCCTTAGGCCCTGGGAAGCCGGGCACACACACACAATACCGGAACAGATTTTGAAAGGTTGACCCCGACCATTCTAAAACAGGTTATGTTAGAACAAAAAATTATAGACACTAAACATCTACATATACCCCCCACTTGGTTCAACTGTTGAATTTGCATGCACATTTTCACTTTCAGTTTGATAGGAAACAAATTTTGCCTTGAACCGACCAGCGCGCTTTGGCCGACCCAAGGGAATATTTCCGTGAGAAGAAACGTGAGAATGAATTGTCAGGCTTTTCCCAGTTCAACTAACAAAAAAATGAAAATTTCATAGTAAAGGAATCAAATTTCACCACTTCCCAAGCCCAGAGCGCGTCGGGCCGTCTGCAGCCAGCCCAGTGCGCCCCAGTAGCGAATCCAAAAATGTTCTTACCAATGCGATTAAAAAACTTAAGTTGGTCCGGGCGTGATTGCATCACTCCGGAAAATCGTCCAATGTGCACCGCCAATTGTTACTCGCTGGCTACATTGGATCAATGGCGGAGAAACTTGCACCTTAAATTGGAAGTAAAACAAGTGCAAGTGTGGTGTGAAAGGCGAATCGTGACCGGTTAGCCGTGCGTAAAAGCTGCAAAATAAAATATAAACAATTATAGTGTTGACCTGAAAACTACAGTGCAAATTAAAATGTGTCTACCTGAACTGATAGACCTAAAACTAACTAAAACAAGCAATAGTACCGGCGGTATGGAAGACAAAATGTGAAAGGTTCAGGAGATATGTACGTATACGTATATACTCCCGGACAGACTAACTTTTAGAATTTGTTAAGATCATTTAAAGCCGAATTTAAATAAATCTTATGAATTTGAATCAGAGGAAAAGTAAAATAGAAAAACTTTGAAAAATTTCTTTCAAAAATGTTTTTTTTGAAAAGAACTTTCAACAAATTAACCGGGCCAAGCAAACGACATAATCATCCGGAATAATGGTGGCCATGACTCCGGGTTTACCCCCTCTTTTAAAAATTTATTCGGGGTCCATTGAAAAACAATTTCCTGATTATCTTAGACATGTTCAAGTAAATTCACGCCAAATGGAAAGTCCTCCTAGAAAAACGATTTCCCCTTATGTATATCAACCACCAATGGCAAATCACGAGAAAATTTGTTGGAAAGTAGTTGTACCGGAGGAAGGCACCTCGGCCCCCGGACAGCATGGAGGGTATGGGGCACAGCCCGAACCTCCGGGGACGGGAGTATCCCCACATCTACGTACATCACCGCAGGCGCGTCGTTACACCAATTTGCAACAAATTCCGAGCAAATTTCGGCTGATGACAATAATGGGTGGTGTATTCCTTGCATGTTCACTTCATTTGTAGAAAATAACAAATCCCAATGAAAACTTTTCATGAAATCGGTTCCTATCCCACCTGAAATCGGTTCCTATCCCAATTACGAAAACTTTGGCAGGAATTTTTAACGGCGCGTCGCTAGATGTCACTGCGGTGATGGGGTCCGGTTTATGAAATTGAACATTGGCGCCCCCTTTCAAAATTCTCTTAACTGTCGGCTAATAATAGATATAGATGCCCCAGAGTCAATAATAGCCAGAATTTTGGTCCCCCCGGAGGTGGCGAGTATAGCTGGCATGGGATATTGTCTGTTGCCGCCAGTACTTGCTCGGATTCACTTCCGGTGGACCCTCCCGGAGTTACTGCATCTGATGTTGGATCTCGCATTTGGGGTTTTTCTGGCTCCTGCAGTGCCGTTGGACTGACAGCTTCTTCAGTTTTTGTCCCCACAGAATTACTTTCGAGCCTGTGCCAACGGTGCCGGTGCCAACGAGAGGCACCCGCCTCCTGGAGATTGGGAGAAAAACCCGCGGTCCAAGAGGGAGGAGGGTGTCCTTTGTCAAGCAAGACTGAGTCGAATTCCGACTGGTTTGGACATAAACGTTGCAATAAATAAGCCATTTCATGCATTTGGTTTGACAGGGCCTGATGGTATTCTTGCATGAAATTAAAAGAGTATCTCTGTGAATGGCCTGCAAGGTAATAAAGTTTTGAACCATTTTTGAAAAAAACATTCGACAATTGGGACGCCGTAAAAGCATAATCAAAATCTGGAATATTTGATGAATCGACTGAATCAGACGGGTAGTGGTCAAGTTCAGAGGGGCCCTCCCCCCCTGGAGAAGCTTCGCCACCAAGCGGATCAGAAACCATACCAATTAAAACTGGCTCAAGATTTGATTAGCCTGCTCCGCAGTAACCCCATGTGAAGCCGGAGGTGTCTTCCCAGTAGAAGGAGGTGCAGTCAGAGCTGAAACCCCCGAATCCGAGGCTCGTACAAAATTTTGAGAAAGCTCCGGAACACCTGCATTTTGCATATGTACTATACGTTGGTATAGGGCCGGAGTTGTTGTGGCCGGAGCTGAAATTGCTGCTGGCTGAGAATTCTGCCCGCCCACATAGCCACGCTGATTTCCCAAATTTGGTGGGGGTGGAAGGGCCGGAACAGGAGCAGAAAATTGAAATGGAGGTGAGTTGGTAGGTGGGAGTCCGTGCTGTGACGAGAGAGGAGCCGGGGCATAAAACTTATGGGGTGATATTGTTGCTGATAGGGAGAAGGCCCTGCATACTGAACAGGGTACGTATTTGACATATAAGTTACGTGATCAACTCGTTCCGGGGAAGGACCGTTTTTATAGTCCGGGGGAGCCTTGGACGGATAACGGTCCCAACATTTTTCCGGTGGGTGACTGCGTCTTGTACAGTATTTGCACGGGGCAGAAAACTTTTTCTTTTTTCTTCGTCCCACTTACTCAAGGCTTCTTGGATATGTTGTTCAAAGCAGTTTTTCATTTCTTGGAACCCAAAACGGGAAGCTGCTGCTTCTAAATTTGATAGAGGAGGGTTGCCTGCTTTTTTATCCGGCCCCCCTTCTTCGACATAATAAATTGGCAAATCATAAGAAAGGGTGTCACCCTCCGTAGCCCGTGCCTCCCGGGATTCTAAGCGGTCTATAAGTCGACGAACGTCTTGCATAGTGGGGCGTTCATGCAAAAAAAAAGTGAAGCTAAAGCCGAAGCAAATTTGTCATGGACACCCGCAAAAAGCTGCTGAACACATTCTTGTTCCCGCTCCTCCTGCGTATCCGT
>JASAND010002534.1:0-29157 GCA_030248195.1 Trissonchulus latispiculum
AAACTAAAACTTAACACAGGCAAGATCTTTTAGACTCCGTTTTGTGTAGAAACTTCTTTTGGAACGATGACCAATTAGAAACTAGCTTTTTAACCACTTTTAAACACAAGATCTAAGTCATTCCATTACATATGCTTTTAATATCGGAAACGGAGTCTGCATGTAAATGTCTGCAAATCTGGAAAACTTCGGAATCCCGGGTTTACAGAAAATATAAAATCTTAAAGTTTTGCTAGAAATGCGATGCGAATTGAAGATTTAGTTTCTATGATAAATAGATCTGGTTCCGCGGCATATTTTTGTCCGTACAACATTTTCAACCAAAGTGCACCCAATTTTTGGACGGTTTAAAATATTTCCGGAAATAAATAAAGGAGCATACACGAAAGTACCAAATACATTAGCATAAAGCACCACATTATCAAGGAGAAAATACAGACAATACAGGAAAGAGATAACTGAAATATCGCCCCACACAAGAAATGGTAGCTGAAATTCTCACCAAACCATTAGCTCACCAAAAGTTTGAAACTTTTTCATCGATGCTAGTGCAGCAGCCTGCTCAAAAGTAAAACTGCACGGGAGTGTTAGCAAAGTTGCAGAAAACATTAGCATAATGTTCAGTTTTACTTGTACTTGTATTCGTAGCTATTACTGTTTATAAAGTTTATAACGTAGAATGTCACACCTTTTTCGTTAGTAGCAGTGACTCAAACGTATTGAAGTCCCTGATTTTCCGTGCCAGAGCGTCCCCTGTAATATGATCCCACAGACCCTTGTTCCTTTGTATAAGTTCCATTCTGAATTATCAGGTAGTTTAGTTTAGTATAAGTATCAGGTAGTTTCTTTCAGTCTCTCGATTTTCTGAAAAGAATCTTCCTTATCTCCCATTTCAAGCCACTCGGCCCAAAACCATGAAACAATATATAGAAGGGAGAGACAGACCATCACAGTAAACTTTAACTTATCTTCAATAGAGTGATGTCAACTACGGTTGACTAGTAGTCACTGCGCCTAACCAAAAAGGTATCACATTCTACGTTAACTTTAACTCTATCTCTTTAACAGTAATAGATACGAGTACAAGTAAAACTGAATATTATGATAACGTTTTCTTCATATAACGATAACTTTGCTAACACATTCGCTTTTGGACGACTCAATACTTTACCAAAAATCTTAGAGTCTGCAAGATAAGCTTTATCTTATTAGCTCCTGTGTGAGGTTGAAAATTAGTGCTCAAAGCATTAACTGAAACTTAACCTACCGATACATTATGCTAATAAGACTGCTCACCATACGTGTGCTTGGGGGGTTGGGGGGGGGGTTCACCTCATCCCCCCAAAGGGGCCCTCACCCCCTAGAATCCGGATTTTTCCGGTAAAAAACGGGAAAAATCCGGTTTTTCGGCGGCCTGCGGCCGCCCTTCACGCCCCCAGAATTTTCCCTCCTGCACATGTCTGCAGCTCACCCTAACTTGATGTGATTTGAGCTGTCTTGGGCCTCGCCGAAGTTGTCGGGCTATACTCGGGCAGCTGGAGCCTCTCGGACTACACTCAGGCAGCTCCGGCTCTTCTGGTCGTTCGGGTACCTCGGACCGTGAACCGGCTTCGGGCCCGGCCGGGTGGGTGGACTAAACCGGCCCGAAGCTGGACCCGAGGAGATTAATGAGTCTGAGCCCGGCCCGAGAGACTCCTGCACAGCCTTAGTTACAGCTTCATGCTAAGACAGCTATATTTAGCATTTTACAATGCACATGTTTGAAACGGAACAGAAAATACCAAGCATTACCTGCAGCAATCCAAATCAGGTCACTGAAAATCAATATTATGGCAATCATTAATTCAAATTGCCTAGAATAAAATTTATCATTTCAAGTCACCGAGAACACAGCATTGCTTGAAACGAAAAATTATGTTTTATTAAAGCAGGATGAAATGCCCTTTTTATCATAGAATTTACATTGCTATTCTATTGCTTACGTCCTATTGCTTTTCTGTCATCTACTGTTCAAAGGCTAAAGAAACCTTAATTTTTATTTTTACCAAATTATAATGCGGTTTCATACTAAATCGATAGTCATTAATGCTTAGTGTTCCAGACAAGTCAGTGTGGAAAAATCAGGCTTAGACAAAACTGAACTTAATATATGTGCAGCGCAGTTTATGAATTAAAATATAAAAATGTATTTTTTGGAATTGCTTTTTCTTTGCAGTTTATACCATATCGTTTGGCAACTGGACCGACAGTATATTGCGCGAACTATACAATATTACAGAAGAACAAGCACCTTGTAACACTGTAGTTACTGAGACATTTCTAAAGCAATTTTTGCTGTTATTGGTACAGTTTTGATGCGAAAGTTTCGAAGGAAAAAGATTGGAACAAATTAAATGTTAGGAGGCACGTAATTTGGTGAAGAGGTCCGTTTGTCCTCCAAATCGGCCTTCTCGCTGGCAAGAACGCGTAGCTCTCCTTTCAGCTGCGGCGTACTCTAAAATAAGACACTTTTGAATGGCCAGCGACTCTACAGTGATAAGTGCACAAGCTGGTGTTTAACATCATGTTATTAACTTCCATCCATTGGGAAACTTATACTTTTGAAAGTTATAAATTATCACAGCAAAAATTTATTACACCAGCAAACAACTAATCCACATGATGCAAAGGCTGCATATTACGTCTAATTATGAGAACACGCCAATGTTTCGTCGGAGTGCTCGCCTGCAATATCCGGTTATTAAAATTCCATAGTTATGCACGGATTTAATGCCAGCATTCAGCACTAACAAATTCAGCACTCAACAGAAATGCTTACAAACTATTCAGAAACACAAGCAGTCAAAGATTTATTTTCAGCTCATGTAGCGTTTCGTTGGAATGTGGATGCTCCATACAAACTCTGCCAGGATATGGATTACTTCCTGCTCCTTCCAGGAGGCCCCTGTTCAAGTCCAACACCCCCAGAATTTTCGCGTATTTATGAGGACGAACTGTTGAAGTATTCTATTGAACGTAACCTCTTAATATCTTAAATCTGTTTAAATTAAATAATTACATAATTTGTTCTGAATGCTACTTAAATAGTGATACGAAAACCATACGGCCACTCATAAATTAACATAACGAAACATAACATAACAACAAATGGCCTTTAAAATATTGTACATGGCGTGTTAATCGCTCGCAAAATTGTTGGAATCTGTTATTTTAGTAAGAGGTGTCCCTCGAATTAATTCCTTCTAGTGCGTGACTTTTGACGCCGATTTCAAGCTTTTGTTGACAAATGCTTACAGTATTATGGAGTATTTCGATGCCTGCTTGCGAAAACGAAAATGTACTACACTTTTCCTCAATAATACCTGAAATGCCTGGCCTGGTCTTTACCACTGGCTAATAGTCCCATAGCATTTGTTGAATCCGTATCCATTCGTCCAGAGTTCACATACGATAAAGCGATTTATAACAAATTTAACTTTTGATTGGACCAAAATTTTGCCAAAATTGTACATGTGGGAATATTTGTGGGGCGAAGTGATCCCTGACATCTTAGATGATTACCAGGATGCGACATGCGAAATATGCCAAAATTAAAATTCCGCAAACTACGGGTGGAACTCAGTGCTCATTGACATCTGGCGGTTCGTAAGGGAGAAGTACACAATTACTTGAAACGGTGATGGCTAAACAATCACAAATATAAAATGTTGGAAACTGCACCATGTATGGCTGTTGTAGGGCTAAAGCGCTAATTGTAGAAATAGTTTTTGCCGTCCGTACTCTCATAAGAGAACAAATGACAGCGTCATCCCATTCATGCAGATTAACTTGTTGTTTGGCGTTGTGTTTTAAATTCTCACTTCTCACTATGTCCGGAGATAAAATGTGGACCTGAATGCCCACCTACCGAATTAGTCTCAGAACCAGTACTTAAGGCACGACCTCACATAGGACTCAACCAACATTTGCCCAAAACAAATAACTTTCAATTTGATTCAAGTTTGCGACAAATATAAAGCATATGCCTTGGCAGCATTATATGGTGCACATTTCGACCCCCCCCCCCCTTTCGGAGGGGGTTTTGAAGTAATTGTCCTGGTCTGCTTCTCCTAGTATTCGTGTCAGTTAGTGTTAGTTAGTTAGTTCGCATTCATGTTAGTAATAGCCCTAACAGCTAACCCTACTGCCTGTTCCGTCCTCGTTAACGATAAGTCTACATATACCCACCAAGTACCTCAACTTATAGTCCTAGACCGTAACCCCTGTATCCCCTTATAAAGCCCTGCTGGTTCCCCTGCACTTCCTGTTTTGCACTTAGTTCTTCTTGCTTGACAACCAGTACATACCTTTACCTACCACTCATTTTCACCACAGTATTTTTGATTTTACCTTACTTAAATTTTTACCCGAATTTGTCGTAATTTTTCTTGCCTACTTTTAGTTTTCATCCACTATGGGTTTGTTCTCCGAGTCACTCCTAACTTACATCGTGCATTCTTTGAGCCCACTTTTTCAACTTTCACGGATTCTTGCCTTCACTTACTTTGACTTGTCTAACTTTCGGACTTGCTAATTTCACTCTCCGAGCCACTCCAAACCTACTCCGCGTATGTACAGAGTCTATTGTTTTCAACTTTCACTGATACTTGCCTTTACCTTCGCTATCCTTTCTACTTCCACAATGTCCTGATTCGAGTCACTCTGAATAAACACGAGGCCTACATTCAGTAAACACCGAGTAAATACGGAGTACAAACCGGGTAAAAACCGAATAAACCCCAAACCCATTCTAAGCATGCTCCGTATTTGGTCTAAACCTGCTCTAAATATACTCTGTTCATATTCCTTTACGTGTTTAGAGTTAATAGGTCCTCGGTTTTGCCAGTACCCCAATTAATCGCCCAGTACCCTGATTATGCACTCAGTTCTTTCTACCTGCCCATCTATCTTTACTTTCTGTCTTCCCTGACAGACGCGCCATGACTTTCCTTATGCGTCACTTCTAACTTAGACCAAGCCTACTCTGAGCTTTTTGTAAGGTTTTTAGTCACACACCCTTAGTCTGGCCATTTATTTTCACCGGAACAACCAATCACATCAACTTCGACCACAGTCTTGAATCCTAAAACTCCTAAAGGATACCGACTACCGAGCCTTGTTCAGGTTTATAAACACCTAACTTCCCGTATCTCCATTTATGAAGGAACCAAGTTTAAATTTGTTGTTCTGGTAGAGTCTCGAAGGCTACATACTTATCAGTACAATTGGAGCCAAATTTATCAGCAGTTGTCATGGTAGAACACCTTATTTTTAACATTTTATGTATGTATAACAAAATGAATTTCTACTTTCTAGTAGATTCCATTATCGCAAAACTGTCCATAGCAGTCACAAATTTTACATATGTTTTATAGGTAAAGATTTTTAGTTTTGCTGTTGAATACTGAGTTTTTACTGTAGTTTGACTGATTATACCACAAACATTATAAAAATAAATAAAAAATAAAATTATAAAAACAATTTGTTTAAAGTCGTTCCAAAAGGTTTGTAGTTAAAATTTTGCTAGTGAAAAACATAAAAATTAAATTTTAGTCTAGGCCTGAAACTGGAACTGAAAATAATTTGAGTGAAGCCTGAAACTGAAACTGAAAATCAGATAAAATGAGAACTGAAACTGAATCTGAATCTGAAATTCCGGTGAGCAACCGCCTGAAACTGAAACTGAAAATAATTGAGTAAGTAGGTAAACCTAGTTTTGATTTTCGGAAAATCTGACAACATTAATCCCATGCACCATATGGGAATTATAATAAACTTGACTAAACCAACTAAAATACAGTGGATTTCTAGATTATTTGCACAACTACACATAATTCAGAACTACTTATGACTCTAGATTCGTCATCTCTATATGCTCTACATGTTTTGAGCGAAATATCCATCTTTGCACTGTGTTGACTACGTTTCATTTGGAGGCGGGAAAATATTATAGCTGAACGGGGGGAAATGTCACGGGGGAATATTATACGACACCGACCGTCCTCAAACACTAAGCACGTAAGCAGCACGATTGCTGTGTGAGGGAATATGGATATTAGCTCACAGATGAGTAAACCATAAGTAATACTCGATATTCTGGACAACTGGACCTATCGACTGTCCACTAATTCAGTGTGGAATGCTAGAAAAATGCGACGATTTTACTCACCTGAGCCATCCATGGAAATGACTGATATCACTCAACCCCAGCCACGGCGCTCGGCTAGACCTACCCGTGGTCATCCTCCTTCCAGATATTCACATTGACTCAGATCCATTGAGGAGGGGGTGATGTTGTGTCTGACAAACGTCTGACTACGTCTGACTGTTCTGTGTGTCTGGCTGATTGCCTAATTTGCATAACTGCACCAGCCAAGTTAATTTTCATATTATTCATGACATTGTTGTTGACATTGCTATATAAGCTAATGCATTGTTACTGTTGAAGGACTCTTGTTGGTCCTCTGTAATAAAACAGTTGACTTCAGTCTACGGCTGCATAACCGAGTATCTTCTTACATCCTCGAAGTGTAGTGTCACCTCGACACTACAGAAACTATGTTTCATACACAGTAAAGATTCTGTAAAGTACTGTAGAATGCGGCAGAATAAAATGCAGAGAGAGACTTTTTTCTCCTGTGGTCGGTTAATTCGTAAGCCATTGTTTGTATGTATCTTTAAAATCTGCTGCATTTTAGAACTGGGGCCCGTGCTATCAAGCATCTTAACCCGGGTTGAAACCCCAACTTGGGTTGAGATTGGATTGAAAACTTTGACCGCTGTGTTAGCAAACCCGGGTTGAAAATACGGGGTTGGATTTAAAATCTGGGTTGAGTCAGAACCGAATTAACGCTGGCAAAGATAAGTCAACCCAAAAATATTTAACTACCGGGGTTTAGCCAACCCTAAAATATCAGGGTTGAACCCAACACGGGTTCAACTCTACCCATTTTTGATAACACCCCTGTTCGCATGTCATTTGTAGTGGGCGCTTTATTGTGAAATACCCATTTTCCAGCATTTATTATAAGCAGGTTATTGAGTGTTTCAGATGTATTAAAATTTAATTATTCATTTTATTTAGTTGTTTAAGGTGGTGGTATCCTTTTGTGCAGTACTTTTGTGTCTTCTTACATACTCGAAGTGTAGTGTCCGCCTCGACACTACAACTGGCGACGAGGGTTAACCTTTCTCTTTATTGAGAAGCTCTTTGAGACCCATCTTGGACTCTTGCCTTCCAGGTGGTGGTATCCTTTTGTGCAGTACTTTTGTGGCGATTTTTAAAAACGCTATAACTTTCGCAATTTTAGGAGTTGGAAAGAGCTTTATACATCGTTTTTAAGCTTATAATCAGCACACTCAGTTGAGCTTACGAAACTTGCAAAATTAGCAAAAAATTGGCAAGCATTTTCTGACATAACTGCTAAATATAGACCAAAAATTTTCGAACATCGAGTTTTCAAAAATGCTGAACCAGACAAAATATCTTTTTGCGCTATCATACAGAGGACGTATGGGCCGAGGGACGTTTTTTGGGTTTCGCTCAGTGTCACTTAACGATTGAGAAAATTCGCAAAATGTACGGAGACACTACATTTTTCAACTTTGCACTAGATTTTCTCAAAACTGGAAACGTTTTAGACAAAACCGAGGAAAACCTCCCTCCGCAATAGTACGAATTTCCATTCTGGCGAAAATCAGAATCTGTTAAGTAGTTTTTGAGAAATCAATGTTTAAAACAAAATAACCGCAGTTTTGCCAAAATGGTTTTCCTGCCAAATCTCTAGCTGAAACCAATAAAGTCCGGCAAGTAGGGTTTCATAAAATGTGCATTTGGACGGTGTATCGATTGAGTATAAATAGACGAAAATTGATCCTAAGGTTTGGCAGTAATTTTGAAAAACTGATTTCCTCTCAAAATGGCGATTTTTGACCCTCAAAATGGTTATTTGCTCATACTGACTTAACCACTGGAGATAGCTCAAAGCTGTAAAAGCAAAAATGTTCATTTTTGTGTCCTCTTTCCAGCCATAACAAGCAATCCGGTGTCTGGTCCACCTACCAGAATGTAAAGGCAAAAACCAAAACTTTCTTATCTTTAGGCCTAAAAATCTGGGACTGGTCCCAGAATGTTAAAGAGCACGGAAATAAGCCATTCCGCAGCTTTTAGCTATTTACGTAAAGGATTCAAGCCGTATGAGTCAAAAATACCCGAAAGGAAACCAGCACCTTAATAAAAGAGTGAGCGAATTTCAAGCCCAAACGTATATATTCCTAGTACCGGAAATAGGCATACTATTAGGAAATAGGAAATGTTGGTGCGCTAAGCCTACGTATACGTTAGTTGACTCTGAACCAAATGTTACGTTTTACATGCATGCACTGTCAGTGGACGTGGTGGCCATTCTAAGTTCAGGCTTAGGATTGAAAATAGCGAATTTTGAGTTTTCGCGCTAATGCTAGCGCTTTGACAGAGCGAATGCGCTGTCTTCTTAGTTCACCTACTTCCTAAGTTCTATTTCCTACTTTGTCGCGAATTTAAACTTTAGCGGAGTAGCATTGTCACGTGACCCAGCGTCGCTATGAACCTAGTGAGTTGATGTTTCAGCTCTCCTGTAACTATATATAGTTTAAGAAATCTGATATCCACACAAACTGTTAAATTTTATTTTAACTTTACTATTTTTTAAATTAACTTATTTTAAAATAGGTTTAAACAATCTAAAAAAATACAAATCGAAACATTGTTGTTCAAGTCAGTGCTTGAATAATTTGAGATTTAGAAACTAATTGCAGTTAATACAAAATTTATTTAAAAAGTAGCAATGCCAAAACAAGAGTTTGATGACATTTTCATCATTTCTTCTTTAATTACATATGATTCCTCAATTAAAGTTAACTATTAACTTCCTCAATTAATTAATAAAAGCCTAATGAATAATCAGAAGTATTGGTAAGCCTTTGGCAATGGGCTTCTTGGTAAAAGTGAACTCAACTTTTATACTTCATTAGCTATCATCTCAAGGTAAAATAGTCCAAATTGGACATTTGTATCAGGTGACTGGTGGTGACCAAAATCTGGACAGCAACAAATGTCTAAAATCAGGATCGGGGAACTAAAAACCGTTGTCCACAACAGGAGTGAAATTGGGGTCTAATTACAGGAACAGACCCAGGAACTTCGTCTTATTTAAGGTACTGGTATCGCTTTGTGTAAATTTGACCGTACAGGCTCCAATCCTCTATGAAAGGTGCAAAGATAAGAAACTTTTGGGTTTTGCAATTATTTTTTAGTACGTAGTCGATGTCACGATGTGACTTTTCCTCCTTGAAAATTTTCAAAGCGGAAAGGCTACACCGGTGTGGATTTTTCCCTGGAAAAATTACACGGTTGTGAATTTTCCGGGGGGAAATTCTTCACCAATGCAAGAAATAATGCAGGTTTCAGTTTATGAATTAAGTTTTGTTCATACTTATAGCATCTAATTTGCTTTGACGGAGGAACATGATTAGCCTGAAACGCCAAAATAATTACTAGCTATAATAGTTCTATTCAGATACAAAATTAACTTGAAATACCTATATAATGAATAAAAATTCTGTAAAAACCAGAAATTTTGAAGAATTAATTAAATTCATTGTTTTATTTAACTGCATATTTCGGATATAACAAACCTTAATAAAAAATTTTGGAATAAATGCCAACTCTAATTTTTCTTAGACTTCAAATATTTTGTAATTTTATGTCTAAGTAAAAGATGAAAAAATTAGAAAAATTGAAATTTTGGAAATTTTACGCTCCGAGGTCAACCACAGGTGAAACCTTTCTTTAGGGAAATTTTGAAAGGAAACTTCTCAAAATTCGCTTCAATGTGGAAAATATAGATATTCAATCAAATGAAATTTCAATTTTTAAACTGAAAATTTTAACTTCAATTTAATTCAATGAAATTTCGAAAATAAACTTGAAAATAAATTTTAATTAAATTGATTATATACCTTTGCCCTACTTAAAGATTTGAACTCGGAAATAAAATCTCTAATATTGTAAGTTTTTTGAATTTAGTTAAATTTTTACTTAGAAATGAAAACATAAAATACTAGATGCCTAAGAAGTTATCATTTATTAAGAAGTTTTATTATTAAGGTTTATTACATGCAAAATAAGCAATTGAATACAATAAATGATTCTACATAACTAATCCTACAAATTTTCTGATTTTTCAAGAAATTTTATTTATTATATGTTTCGATTTGGTTTTGTATCTCAGTCGAACTATTATATAGAATGGGTATTATTTTGGTGGATTTAGTCTTCAGAGCATAATTAGTTGCTGAGCCAAACTCAATTTATAAACTGAAACCGGCATTATTTCCTGCATTGGTGAATTTTATTTTATTAATTAATTGAGGAAGTTAATAGTTAACTTTAATTGAGGAATCATAATTAAAGAAGAAATTATGAAAATGTCATCGAGCTCTGGTTTTGGTATTGCTACTTAAATTCTAAAACAACTAAATTTTGTATTAACTAGCAATTAGTTTCGAAATCTCAAATTTCAAGCACTGACTGGAACAGCAATGTTTCGATTTATAATTTATATTTTAGATTGTCTAAACCTATTTAAAATAAGTTAATTTAAGAAGTAGTAAAATTAAAATAAAATTTAACAGTTTGTGCGGATATCAGATTTTTTAAAAATATATATAGCTACAGTAGAGCTGAAATATCAACTCACTAGGTTTCATAGTGACGCTGGTCCACGTGACAACGCTACTCCGCTAAACTTTAAATTCGAACCAAAGTAGGAAATAGAACTTAGGAAGTAGGCGAACTAAGAAGGCAGCGCATTCGCTCTATCAAAGCGCTAGCATTAGCGCGAAAACTCAAAATTCCCTATTTTCAATCCTACTTTAGCCTGAACTTAGAATGGCCACCACGTCCACTGACAGTGCATGCATAAACATGATAATACTGCGATTACACTTTTACTACTACTCAAAAGGTGGATCTGTAATCAGTTGGGATTTTGTTCGGTTAAAAGGGTCGGTCGGTTGCATATTGAACTCATCTCTGTCATTTTTATTGTCTGAGTTGGAGTTTATATCCTTTGAATTTAAGTTTGATCTGATTTGTTTGGTACTACTATTTGACTACTCGAATAAAGATTGGCGTATAGTAAGATCCATTCTAACCTATTGTGCGAGCCCAATTTTATCATATTCAAGAATCAACACCGAATATCTCTTTTATTTTTTATTTAATCAGGACATGGCACACCTTTGGCGAGAACTTGCAAGAACTTAATGTCGTATCGTGGACGTAGCACCAGAGTTTGATACCCGACGCTATAGTAGCGCAGTTTCTTGGTTTCATAGGCTTCAGAAAGTAATAAAAGGTAATTAAAAATCATATTATTGGATGATGTTCGTGAAATGATCTTTAGCGCAGTGGTAGTGACCAACGGGTTATTACACATGTAAGCAAAGTTTAAAAGTGAAGCTTTTTACGAATAATGAGTATGCGCGATAAGAGTTGTGCCGTTAAGAAATTACTCTGACCGCGCCCGGGGTTCGAGCCCGAGATGGACGTGGGACGATATTTTTTGTCCCGTCCCGTCCCATCCCGCACTCAATTTGTTTGTTTCGTCCCGCGGGACCCCGCAGTCCCGCAAATTTGATAATGCCCGTCCCGCAAAATCCCGCATAATTTCTTAATTGTCTCATTAGCTAAAAGCAATGGTAATTAATACTAATTTAATATGAAAATTTAAACTAAGTTTGTTATGTAAACTTTACGCTATTTATTTTTCCTTGCTAAGATGCAAAGTCAGCACTTAATTTATTATTCAAATACGCTGCTGCGTGAAAAAAAGGGAAATGCTTATATCATCTGCAAAGAAGCAATATCAATTGTTGATTTCAAAATATTTGGCCAAATTGGCCAAATAAAATCAAATTTAGCGGAATCAAAAAATTACTGCCATACAAAAGCGATGGAACCCTGTCACCGTGTCAATTTGGGCCACTTTTCGTATCGGGTCACTGGGTCACCGGGTCAAGAGCTTGGATCCGGCCTTGATCTGGTTTTCTTAATTTCCTACAGATTATTTCCCAGAAATTTTTGGTTTAAAACTAAAACTTTTAGGTCTAATTTCAATGTGGTGCTGATACATGATTTGCATTTTTTAAAATTTAACTTGCACTTCATAATTTGCGCAGCTTGAGGTTCGTTCAATATGGTCTCCAGCAGATTAGTGTTTGTTTTCATAGGTTCCATGATTATTGCATTGCATAGATCTGTTAGAACTACCTTGCCTGCCTACTACTACTACTACATTGCCTGCGTATACTCAAAATTAAACAATAAACCTTCAATCAGAAAAGATACGCAAACCAGCACAGCAAATGAAACTTATAATATCAAATTTTGAAGTAAATGTAAGAAATCTTTCTCCGGCGGGATCCAGCGGGATCCCGCGGGCTCCCGCGGCCCGCGTCCATGTCTGGTCCGAGCCCACTGAGTTTCCTAGCCGGACCCGATTCAACCTCCAGCAAGCCCAACGGTCGGTGTCTTAATTTATATTTTGAAGGGAAATAAGCGTAGGCTCAAAGGTTTTGTCCAATTTTTAAAAACTAGCGGTAGTCAGAATACCGTCTTTCCATTAAGCCTAATCACACGATGCGATTATGGAAGTCCATTAAAATAATTCTTGCGCGTTTTTGGTTTACATTTCAAAACATGACATAGCTAAAGTGAAAAATAACATAGTGAGTTACATAACAGCTTGCTATACAGTACCGATACTTCCAGATATCAGCGAAAAATCTGGTTGTATGAAGAATTTTTAAAGCGGAAGGAGGTTAGGATTTTTATAAATTCTAAATTACGCGTACATTATTAAAATAAGAAAGTAATTAAGATTTTATTAAATTAATCAACTAAACTAAACCAAATTAAATTTAATTACATAAAAATTTTAGCATGCCAAATCCTCCGCTTTTACGCTAAATATTTAGAGGGGAATTTTGGCATTCTATCATCCACTCCTGGGGAAAATTTAGCATGGGGGAATTTTGGCATGTGAAACCGGCAGTCCGGATGGAGGCCCGGCAGTCCTGGTGAAACACGCAATATCTAATACAGTAAGTATAATATTTGCAGCTTTTTAGTCTAGCGTAATTAGTTTGACTAGTCATGCCGCCTTGTCGTGCAGGCCCGGTTCGTCACCACTTCAAAGCCCCAGTATAATTTTAATAACATTAGATCAAATATTATTTTAAGGCATGAGTTTATACGTTCCCCCACTTGGGAGGTCTTGAAAGATTACTAAAGCGAAATTTTGTCTTTTATAGACGGATGTTTCATCATCATCATTCATCATCTCTACTAAATTGAAGGATCCGGTTGTTACTATTTGCTCACAAAAATTATGAAGTTTAATAATTCTGAGAAGTGTGCTGTCAAAAGTTTTACATTTTTTGCGTTATGCCAAATGACAATACTGTGGCTGCAAATGGAAAACGCAGAGTTTGTAAAGTAATGACGACAGCTTCCAGTAACAGCAGGCATCTGTTTGTAAAGATTGAGGTAAAGATATTGTAAACTTCATAAATTGAAAAAGGCAAAGCTTATTTGTGTATTTAGGTTGATAGTTATTCAGAACTAAGGCGAGACTTCATTTGGGCTTCCCTGCATAAAAAGCTCAATTGGCTGACGTTCCCCATATGACCTTTATGGCAAAACAATACAGTATATTTAAAGTTAAATCGGAACAAACTGCAAATTTTTTCTTTAAGTTAATGCTTGCGCACAGACTTTTGGCACTATGACCTGCCCGAATAAATAAAGTTGCTAAACATGTTAGTCGCAAATCTTAGTTGCAGATAAACACCGCCTCCATTCATAAAAGATACCATTCTGAATGGCAAGAGCGCATCCCAAGCCGAAAACCCAATCCGCACAAAATAATACTGACACCCCGAAAATTTGTTCACCGGAACAGATCCCCACCACGCCCCCACTTAATCCACAGAAGCCTTTGGCAGCCGAGGATGCAGAAACTGCGGACACCCTAGCGTCTGAGAAAGCCTCCTCTGATAGTCTCAGAGATGCAGCTCCATCAGCAACGATATGAAAACATCCTGTTATTAGTTTTTGCGATCAAAGTTTTAAAGTTGTTCCAAGATGTAAACTTTTAAAGTTGTTCCAAGATATAAAAACATCCTGTTATTAGTTTTTGCGATCAAAGTTTTAAAGTTTAATTATTAGTTATTGAAATGTACTTTCAGACTCTCACATTTGTTTTTACGTCATGCCAATCGGACAGTTAACAACACAGGCTGCAGAAGGATTAAAAAGTATAAGCTTCGATATAATAACAGGAAAGTTCAGAAGAGTAGTCAAATATCCAGGTTAAAATAAAAAGTGGTTTTTTAGTAGAGAAACAAACCGTCAACGTAATAGAATTATAAATGCAGTCAATGTGATTGGAAATCCAGCCCTTCCAGGAAAAGGATGGCGGTGAGGAGTAGAGTGGAGTAGAGTTGAAATTGGCTCGTTTAGCACTTCCGCAAACTCAGAAGAAAACGAAGTAAACTTCTCTTGGGGATCTTAGCGTTAGAAAAACTTTAAATCTTTAACCAGTCCTAACATTTGATACGTTTGCCCAGTGACATTGGCATTTTGTATGGTGCATGCATACTGGAGGGAGATGAATTAAAAAATTCTATAATTTTAAAATTTAAAAAATCGCTAATTTTATTTGAATTTGAATTTGAAACGGTCGAGGTTTGCTCCCATCAGACTGTGTGGGCTGGCGCGACAGCGTCTTCTAAAATGTCACTACAGTTTGGGAACGAATTCCAACTTAAGCTTGGTTCGATTGTGCCCGGGTGGCTCAATTGGTAGAGCGTTGGCCTAGACAGCCAAAGGTTGTGGGTTCGATCCCCACCTCGGGCCCGAATTTTTCGGGTCGGAGGTGCTGTAGTGACAATCTTAGTTTCGTTTGTTCTTTCATTTAGTTTGGTAGGCGGAGGGGCATAAGGGCATCAAAAAATGTTGGTAAAAAATTTTGCTGGAAACATATAATTGTTTTCAGAGGCGCTGAGCACGAATCTCAAATCTGTTTTTTCAATTCAGCTCTTCGCTTTCTCAGTATTAGCCTACATATTAAGCATACAAATTTAGCTTATAATGAGCTATTGAAAAGCTGAATCGGAAAACTGAGTTCGGATTCGTGCTTAGTGCCACTGGAAACCCCTGTGTGCAAGTTTTCAGCAAAACTTTTTCAAAAAGTTTTCGGTTCCTTTTGGTCCCTCACCCCTTAGTAAACTAAAGTTTAAAATTTTCTAACATTTTAAAAATTTTAAATTTTTTTTCATTTTTTAATTTATCAACCTCCCGTACGCATACATATAAAATTTCAAAGTTATTGGTCAAAGTGATCAACATTTAGGCCTGGGGCCTGTTTCATAAAAGTCATAACTGGATTTTCATAGGTTCATAAGTTAATAAATTCATAAGTGCATAAGTGCCATAAGTCAGTGTTTTTTTAATTCGCCTCACTCCAGTTAGCTCACGCCGGTTAGGAGTGGTGTCAGTACTGCACGAATTTGATTTTTGACTGGGGAGGGGAACTGACACCGACTAATTGCCTTCGCAATTAACCGAGGCGTTTGACAAGGCCGGCGATGTGCCTATTGCTGCTTATGCAATAAGCCCACCGCGGCAGCTCCACCCTAAGGCGGCCACCCCTTGGAATCTCGGTGAATTGCCAGCAGGGGGATAGCAGAAATTGGATGCTAGAACTTCAAGCTCTAGACTTTACATGATCCTCCACTTTATAGCGCAGCAGTACGAAACCACTGCGCTAACGGAGGTTCAAGTCAGTGTTTCATAAAGCACTTATGAAAATCTGTAAAACTCATAAGTTTCACAAGTCGTTTTCATAGCTAGTTTTCATAAGCGTGCGCTTGCTTAGTCATCTCATCTTATGCTAGTGCATTGCACTTAAGTTTTCTCTATAGTTTAGTTTTGGACTTTTATCCTATACTGTTATTGTTTGCCAAATCCTGATGAAAATGCCTATGGCGACAGATCAAAATATTGTTCTTTTGGATATCATTAATGCATATAAATCTACTCTTTTCGGAGCCTTTCGCCAAATATCACCCAAGAAAGGAAAAGAATGTTCGTGGCCTCATATTTACAGGATGTAAATTCTCATCTTCTGATTCACTTGAAGAGGAAAACAGTTAGAGAAATGTAGTAAAAACGTATCAACAGCTATACAAATTAAATAACGGTTCTATCACAATAACAACGGAACAGTGCAGCGAAATTCATCAATGCAGCCAAAATTTTTGACTGCATTAATTAATATAATTTAAATTTGTGACATTAATTACTTTAAAATTAAATTAAATTAAAACCCTGCACATTCACTATTGCAGTCAAAACTTTCGGCTACATTAATAAATTCCACTGTATTATTGTTATCGTGATAAAACCATATCGCTAGACTACTTCAATGCGGAAATTGTTTAAAAAACGCAATTTCATAGGTCCCCCATCACGTATGAAAAATAAGCTCATTTTCATAAGGAAATATCAATAATACGTTAGGCTCCTATGACGTTTATGAAACGGGCACTTATTAAATCCAGTTTCAGACACCTATGAATTTACTTATGAACTGCTTATGAAAAAAGACTTATAACTTATGTAGTTATGAAGCACTTTTCTTCTTGCTACCTATGAATTATTACACTTATGAAAGTTCATAAGTCTTTATGAAACAGGCCCTTGGGGGAAAGCGCAAAGGATTCGTGCAGCAAAGCAGTAGCAGATCCTTTGGTGATTCTTCCGTATGCGTACCGCCAAGAGTGCATAATTGCACTATATATTAGAAGAAGAGTAAGCCACTAGAGGGCTCCTCTTCTTGCGTAACGGTGTTCCGACCAGAATACGCGAATGTTCCCCCGTTTGGTGGGAGGATCGACAAGCACATCCCCTCCCCGTTTGGTGGGGGGGGGGGTATGCAAAAGGGGTCCCCGTTTGGGGGGGGGTCGCCAAGTCAGGCTGAAATTGGCAGAATCTTTTTGAGTGTGGGCGCCCCCCCCCACCAAAGGGGGACCATTTTGCATACCCCCCCCCACCAAACGGGGACCCCTTTTAAATACCCCCCCACCAAACGGGGACCCCTTTTGCACGGGGACCCTTTTTCAAATCGAAAAAAAACTAACGTAATCCTCTGCTCTACCCCCCCCCCACATCTGCAATCTGATTGGCTGTTGGCTACCCCCCCACCAAACGGGGACCTCTTTTCTGCTACCCCCCCCCCCACCAAACGGAGATTGGGGGATATGCCTTGTCGAAGAGAGCTACCCCCCCCCCACCAAACGGGGGAACATTCGCGTATTGTGGTCGGAGCACCGTTACGCAATGTCAAGAAGAGGAGCCCTCTAGTGGCTTACTCTTCTTCTTATATATAGTGCAATTATGCACTCTTGGTACCGCCGTGTCTAAATTTGATGTGGATACATTTGAACACATTTCTAATCGATCTAACTAATATATACGGATTTTAAGCATCATTTCGAGAGCGCCGAATGATGTTAATTTAATTTTAATTTTAATTTAATATTACTTGTATATTTTAAGCATCTTGGAAGTAGAATTTTGATTTAGGCTCCTAAAAAGTAATAACACTTTTTATTTCAAGTAAACAGTGGAAAATCGTCTAAACGTTTTGTGTCTATGAAAAGCGGGGTCGTCGAAAAAACTTGCGCAAACAAAGTACTCAAATTCAAAGGCCCAAATAAAAATGCTGATTCCAAGGTTTCGTTGTCTTTAAATAGGCAAATCTAATAATCTGCACTTAATTTATTAGCACACGCTTATTATTGCGTCCATTGCAAAACAGCCGGGTACTATTTAAAGAAAGCATAATACACGTGAATAAATTCATATCCTGCCAACGGATCTATGCCAATAATATTAAAACTCCAAACCCCATATAACAAAACAAATGCTCTAGAAATACCAAATCAATGCTAAAACTGATGTCAAAGATGCGGATAAAACTGATGCGGATGTCAAAGCGGTTCAAAACAAGTTTTTCGTAACAAGGCAGACCTATCCTTCGTGTGCAGGGTTGGCACTTGAAACTAAGGTGCCGATTTGTAATAGGAAGAAGTATGGCGAAACTGAAATTTGAACTGAACTGGACCATTTTACAGGAGTTCCAAAATCAATGCCCATGGATTAAGGCCAATAATATCAAAATAAACAATGGTATGTACAAATAGAGTTCAGAAAATCAATGCCAACTGATCAATAACAATATATTAAAATTCCAAATACCATATAACAAAACAAATGCACCAATAATATGAATATAATCACTGGTAAACACTGTAAAGATACCCCTCAACTATAAGATAAGAGTTTGGTTATGAGCACACGCTCAATATGTTTGTCAAAATTTATGAGTCAGTTATCTAATAGTATAGCCAAACGCAACAGCATATACATAGATTCATTAGTTTATGTACAAACTTGGAAGAACTAAAGCAGGAACTAGTTTGACAACGGTATGTTATTAAATAAAGCACAATAGACATCTAAATATCTGCATCTGCAGAGTTAAAAAATCAATGCCCATGGATTAATGCCAATATCAAAATTATAACAGGTATTTATATAAGTACAGACACATATAAATAAATACAGCATAACTATTTGTTTATGAACGGCTAGTTTTCTATTTTGTATTTGTTATTTGCATTCCATTTGCCATTTTGTATTTCAATATAACTACTTTGCCAGTTATACACTGCTATATTTGTATCGTTTTGTTGTGACGTACCTCAGGACAATGCCCTCGCAGGTGCTCGTCCCGTGAGCCCTGGGGAAATGTAGGGAATATACATATCCCCTTACAAATATCCATTGTAATGTGTGTACGCTCAATGCAGCCTTTTCGCCTAGATAGTCACTGGCTTGACGCCACGTGTTAGACTAGTTAGTCGGGGAAAGGTTGGGTGTGTTGGGCGTCCCCACTATTGGGTATTTCCTACTGGGAGGGTAGGTGTTTACTTCCTATTGGTTGGGGGGAATTCCCAAGCCCCGCCCACCTGGGGGGTCTCTCTAAAATTCCCCACAATACGTTGGTTGTCATTTTTCTGTCTTGCCGAATAGTCGGGTCTCCCAATTATTCTTTGCGCTTCCCCGCTTGCAACCCACTCCGCTTCTGCAGGTGCGTTGGCCAGTGGGCCGTATTTACTGTGTGTAAGTAGTGTACGTTTGTGTTAGCTTAGTGTACCGGCCTTGCGCCCATATATTATTCTATAATAAATATTCTTTGTATTTGTTCCAACTAGGGCTAGTTAGGGTTAGTCTAGGTAGCATACGTAGCTATTTATAGATCCATTATTTATTGGCGAGGCTTCCCCAAGACTGGCTCTCCCCAAGCCAGGTGTGTTATCCATTGTGGGCGCAATCCTAGTAGTGGCTTGCACGGTTTCTTCGGCATTCCCGCTACACTCTGCACGCTAACGGCCCCCCCCCCTGCAAATCAGACCCTAGTGACCCCCCCCCTGCAAATCAGTACCTAGTCGAAACGGGGGTACGCTCACTCGCTCTATGTTTATGTGGTTAAGCTCGAAAACACAAGCAGTGCGTGCGCGAATTTTGTGCCGGCTTTGAGCTTCAGAACACAAACATAGCGCTCATAATTCTTTGAAGTGATGCGTCTGATTTGTGGGGGGGGTCACCAGGGATTTGTGGGGGAGGTGGGCCGTTAGCGACCAGAGCATAGTTTTTGCTCTGATAACATATAGTGTGCCTAGTGGCACACTCTTATATTATGTACTCTTGGTACTACCACCTTAAACAAACTGAGAAATTTGCTTGTGACATTTTGAATATGTTTTTGCTTCGAGGTACTTCCATGCCCCCTACAGACAAAATAAAGATACCAGCTTTTAAATAGCGAATATAGTGATCTGAGTGTACCATTGCAAAACTCTGTGTACTGTAAGGGCAGCAAGCATAGGAAAGATTGATAAGCCTGCAATGGGAGTTCAACTGATGGTCCCGTGGTGTAGTGGTTTAGCATGTCTGACTCTAGAGCAGAAGGGCCGTGGTTCGATCACCGGCGGGACCAATTCTTTACTTTCAATGGTGAGTGAAAAGCTGAACCTCCCTCTTCCCTTCTCTCTTCTAGGTCCTGGTTTCGTGGGTACGAGGGTGCCTGACGCCTCCCGTTCTTGCTTGTCCTTGGTTTCTTCCTGATCCACCAGCCCTGGTAGAAGAGCTACAAGTACTTTCCTGTCTATAACCCACGGCAAGAATGTCGCCTCTATGCGGAATAAAATGGTGACTATCCTCACAGTTAATAATAATTCTTGCTCACCTACACTTTTGTGCTTGTGTTGGTTCAAAATCGTACTTGGATTCTTGAAAGAGGTGAATTTATCGCAACAATGTGACGCACACATCATTACACTGGATTTGGATGAGTAAATCCTCTCCCTTGTCACAAACCATATCATATCACCGGTTAAAACTTAAAGGTGAATCAAAAAATTATTTATAATACTGCAGCATTTTGAGCAAAGAAATACCAGCTTAGCCAAACGATAGTATCGTCCGGGCGATTAGCAAAAGCTGCAAAATCTTTTATAAATATAACTGCGCTCAGGAGCTGCATCACTTCATGCAAAGGAAGATTTTATTATGAAAAAGCACTACTATCTCTATGAGCTTTCAGTTAACGTTAAATTGATAGTCCAATAAATAGGTTAATTCCGTGATTCAATCAATGCCCAAAAATTAAAAGCAAAAACCAATTGAAAGCAGTATAACACCCTGCTAGTAAACTGTCTTTATGTTCCACTGGCATAAGGATGGCTGCATTAGGTTGATAAATTCTTCGTCACTCATGTAGTAGAGCTTTTGCTGTAATAATTCTCTTCGTTCCAATGATAGAGATCGAACCGGTATAAACTTTTCATGGGCTTCACTGTGTTCTTGATACGAGTAGCAGGACAACCCGATGCCATTCACAACAATTGTTCCTTCCGATGTGATAGGACTGTAGAGACCAACTATTTCAATGGGGCGGACTGAATCCACTTTTACGCATTCATATTCATGTTTACCAGGGAAAACCAAACAGGTCTTTTCTGTAATGTACTTTGCAGAGACTGATGTTTTTACAAGTGTCCCGTTGTTACAGTGACATGTAAACACTTGATGCTCCGATGTAATGTCAACAGAAAAAGTTTTCTCGCATGCAGCCGAAAACCCAAAGCTTTGCGGTTATTCCAGGGATGCAAATGAAATGTTGCATCTGACCAAATAAGAGTTCCATTGATCGATAGCGCTAAAACCTTTGGGACATAGTCCACTAAGACCAAATTCCTTATTTGAAATGGTCCAAGAGTTGTATAGGCGAAATCAGCACCAGAAAGACAAGTTGGAGGACAAGGTGGACAATTTGTAGTTTGTATTCCTCGCCTGCATTCTCTTCTGCACACATAGGGTACCTGTTGTCCTGAAATGTTTGAAGAAATTGCTTTTGGAAATGTTTCAGGACGTTGATGTGAGTGTTTGCACGGCTAGTAGGCGCGGCTACCTTAATACATTCGAGTAGCCGTGTCCGGCTTCGGTTGCCCACAGATAGAGATTGATATTTAACTACATGGCATACTTCGTTGTGTACTACCGGGCAGCCTGGTCAAAAGCTTTGGACCCGTGGCCAGGCCTAGTCAATATATGTTTGTATTTTACATGCTTGCGACAGCAACAATGCTTAAACCGTGTTGGTATCTACGATGGTTATTGTCACAACGATAATAAGAATTTCTGAAACTTTCAGAACACGCTCATTTGGTGTTTGTGAAAACATTAAGCAATTTCGGAGTGTTGCACGAAAGTTTGAATTATTTGAGTTTGAAATTTCCTCATAGCTCTCATTAGCCAAAACAATATTCAGTCGAAAACCCCCTTCTAACCGACATACCTTTCTTTTGAAACTGTTTACAAACAATATTTCGTGAGATGAACGATATCAATTATTAGGGTCAAAACCAGCTTCCAGTTTTACGGATCGTTTTAGTTACTGCCATATGTTACCACACCACTCGACAGTGGTACATGCGCAATAAAAACATTGGCAAGAGGATATTCAGTTTAAAATTGAACTGATTGCTTTAGTCTGGGCGAGTTATGATTAAAATACAATTTTTAAGCTTCTTTCTTTTGAAACATTCACAATTTTTTGATAAAGAGACAGTTCAAGTGTTCAAAACTCATGAAATTTGTAAACTTTTTATTGTTTGATAAAGCTTAGGGTTGTAAATATCCCTAGCTAAACCAAGAAATGTAACTTTCGTGTAGGAAATGTACATCCTCGTACATTACTTCTGTTTTTCAACCATGTACGATTTAGATGGGGAAGGTTAGGTTGAGTTTTGTGTTTGCCATTAGGTAGTGCACCTGTGGTAATCCAGTGGCATGGCCAGTTGGCTGGGGTTTTCCTAAGCCCTCCCACCAGGGGTATCTTCCTGAAGACTCTTAATCTCCTCAGTTGGTTGTTCAGAATTAATCGAATCGAACGTCATTAACGTATACGTCAAGATTGGCGACCAAAAGATCGTTTGCTCCCGCTCTTCCTGCGCCGGAGGATGTACGAACAGACTTGCAAAAACATCTACATAGTACTGTCTTACAAAGTATTTATGCTTTAGAAACTAGCAACTTAAAACTGTGTTCCCATATTTCACACGCAATTTCGAATTTAAAAGCTATTGCAACTATTGTTCATATTGTGAATCCAAGTGAAGCCAAAATGTTTCAGCTATTTTGCTGAAAATTTAAAAACTTTTCAGCTTAATCAATGCTTATAATTACAGCTTTTAATGTTAGGCAGGAAATTTTTAACAACACTAATCCATTGTCCAATACTGCCGAAATCAGTCCCTTTTGTAATGGGTCGAGCTGGAAATAAACCTACCGGGTCAACGCACTACTGGGACTGGCGTAACGAAACGCAACCCGACTGGTGTAGATATTTAGTCCAGGTGTGAAGTTTGGTCCTATGTGCTCTTTATATTTCACGAAATAAAGACCGGACTTCGTGTGAATTTAGGAAAATAGGTGCAGGTTCAGGTCTGAGGTGTGTGATGTAAAAAACTAAGTCAAAACCCTAACTTCTCCTCCAACCTATATCTGTAAAGAATAACAAAAATCCAATTTACTTGCAATAAAGTCAGTACCAAACTAAGTCCAAAACTTGGGCACTATGGCCTCCAAAACAACTCACAAACTTCAAGTATGAAAACGCAGTCAAAAACAATAGGCGGACACAAACGGCGGGCCCAACGTACACTACTGAACCCCACGTACTAACTGCAACAAACTAGTTCTGACAAAACCTTATATAGTGAAGACTAATCGATAAAGCCAACCTTACACACGAGTAAAGAATGATTGATTGTTTGTCAACTAAGAGTACAATTTTGGACATCTGTTATTTAAAATATTAACCCTCCTATTGTAGATACATCCCAAAACTACAGTATAACTGTTTTAAACATGTACTGCCAACTTCACACTGTAAAACAGACTATTGTAGACCTACTGTAGCAATACTGTAAAATCTAGGGGATTACTGTAAAATACTGTAGAGATACTGTAGAATTTAGAAGATTACTGTAATTTTAAGATCCTTGTACTTAGGCTTAGAACGTCTAACTGACTGATATTCCACACAGGCGGCTCAACAAAGCTGACCACCTCCTCAGCGGGTGCATTTAGGGTAACGCCGAAGGGGCGCCTAATAAAAGTCGGGGACACGCACACCAACAACACAAATCTGACTGCGAAACAATTCCGGACTATTCCCAGAACTCTACCTAGCTATAGCAAACAAAGATGGTTACTAGATTAGGAACTAAAAACTAATCGAATGGCTACTGGTGGATTTAGTGAAAGCAGGACAATTTGATGGCGGGAAAGACAAAAAGAATAAACAAATAAACAGATCACACATAATCTAAAGAAACAGCACCAGCGGGCTGCCCACTGTACATAATAGTAATAATAATAATATTGCATAATAGTACAAAATAGTACAAAAAGGCCAGAAAATGGGAGAAGGGACAACAACAATAAGGGATTAAAAATATAGAACTAAAACAGGCGAAAAATTACAAAAGAACTATCTTGGGCAAACCCTTGGATATTTGTGCAAGCAGTGGGTTACCCAACTGCATGAGTAAATGGGCTAATAAAAAGAAAAAGCGAGAAGAGAGGCAACAGCCGCAAGGGCACGAAGAGAATGGAACTGAGCGAGCACCCGTTCAACATGAAAGACAAGACCCAACTGACTATACCTATGAGCAAGAGTACATAATAACTAAGAGTGTGACAAGCGCCGCACTCTTAGCTATCAGGCTGGGGACATCATCTACACGATAACAGCCTACCCCCCCCCAAAATTGGACCCCAGTGACCCCCCCCCCACAAATAAGACCCTAGTCAGCCACCCCCACCCCCACACAAATCAGACCCTAGTCGATTTCACTAGGGTCTGATTTGTGGGGGGGGTCATTTCACTAGGGTCCAATTTGTGGAGGGGGGAGCATTTCACTAGGGTCTGATTTGTGGGGGGGGTCAAATCGACTAGGGTCTGATTTGTGGGGGGGTGGCTGACTAGGGTCTGTTTTGTGGGGGGGGTCACTGGGGTCCAATTTGTGGGGAGGGGGGTAGGCCGTTATCGTGCAGATGATGTCCCCAGCCTGATAGCTAAGAGTGCTGCGCTTGTCAAACTCTTAGTTATTATGTACTCTTGGTATGAGTGACTCAACGTTATATCAAGTCTGTCGGGAAAACAAATTTTGTCATCATCACTAGACATACATGATCTATCTATCGAAACAGCACATTAAATTTTGGGAGTTTACATTGTTCAGAAATAAAGAAGGAAAAGACAATAAAAGAAATGAAAGAAAGTGAGGTAGTAGCGCTTCCGTTACTATCTGCAATACACGTTGAAAATTAGTTAGTTGAGTTGCTTATTTTTACTTTTCTAATTTGCTTCAATTGCAATAGTATATACCCATGTAATTCATGGTGCATGCCATTTGTTACAGTTTTATGCTTCAAGGGTACTTTATTTGTAACGAATGATAGACTGCTGAACTGTACTGGACTGCTAAGCTGGACAGAAAATTAAAGATTTTCATTCCTTTGATTTGACGATTTGGTCAACGTAGCCAAAATGGGAGGCATTTTAATTGAGGACTGGAACAACCACAGCAGCAAAATTTGAGCGGCAGGTACAACACCTCTGGCTACTTGCTGCAGCTGCCGACTAGGATAAGCCACATGGATCCTAGGTAGAGTCCAGCGAAATTAATATGGGGGCGGAACCATGGTTTGCCTGTGTTCCTCCACGGAGCCGGGGGTACTGAAGTTGGGTCCTGCCAAACTGTTTGACACTGAGGGCAGGCCAAAACTAAGTTGCCAATATCTTTGTCAAATTTGGACATCACGCGTAGCCTCGAACGCTAACCTATGCTAACAGTTTTTTTAAAACTGAACTTCTCAGTTTTCTGGAATTGTTAATATCAGACCTTTCAGCAGGCAAGCATTTGCTGTGTTGATTTAGTGTCGGCTGTGATAGTAAATAATCAAGTGATCCGAACTCTGGTTTGCAACCAGACTGACACATCTGGTATACTTCTCTAAGAACAGGGTCTTTGGCTGTTTCTTTTGTAATGTCGACACATGTGATCGGCAGAACACTTTCTTGAAAGAATTGTTGCTTGACTGAATTCTGAGTTCGGGGTTAGATTCATGGGTGTGTCACGTTAAACTCCACCACGAGTGCAGAAGGTTTCCGGAAAGTTGACAATTTGTCTAGAAATATTTCGAGACAAGTTGACAACTTTCTAGACATTTTGTCGTGAAACATTTCAACTTTCGAGACATTTACGAAATATTTCTAGAAACATGACGCCATTGTCTAGAAAGTTCTATAAGCATTTCGAGACATTTAAAAATATTTCGAGACATTTAAAAATATTTCTAGACTTTTGAAACTATTTCTAGTAAATGGCAAGAAATAAGTCTCGAAAGATTAAAATGTCTAGAAACATTGTCTAGAAATATGAAAATGTCTCTAAATGTGAAAATTATCTAGAAACATTGTCTAGAAACATGAAAATGTCTCGAAATGTGAAAAATGTCTAGAAACATTGTCTAGAAACATGAAAATGTCTCGAAATGTGAAAAATGTCTAGAAACATTGTCGCCCTGCCAATAGCCGCCATCAAGAACTCAGAAAATACTTTTATTTTATGTTGTGCTTTATTTTGTGCTGCGTGACCTTGTTGATTGTCATTAAAATGTACTTGATGTGGGGGGATTAAAGTCTGAAGTCGGCAGTGTGCAGTTTGGGTAGTACTTATGGAGCAGTTTTGGAAGCACGTATAGAGGCCAGATAAGCTGTTGAGAGACTGTTGAGAGAGCTAGACCCAGGCATTGTGTGAGAGAGCTCAGTTTCAGTAGTGAGAATGCTGGTTATTAAGCTGACCTGTTGCGACCTGTAAGCATACTCTGTTTCCTGCAGAACCATAAGTTTACTTATTCAAGAAACGAAGTTCAGAATAGTTGACGTCTCTCTCACAATCGCTCTCTATCACATCTTCTCAACATCACATCACATCAACATCTTCTCGTCGTTGTACTGGATGGCGTCTGAGTCGGACATCTTCCGAGAGTTTCTTTGGAATTAAATATCTGCAACGAAATACGGCTTATACAGAACAAAATATATTCAGTATACAGTAAGCATAAACCATCCCTAATCTAAACTATCAAAAGATCTGAATGTTAGCAAAGACTTGCAAGTTACCAGCTATGTCGAAAGTTAGTAAATGTCTCGATAGTTAATGACTTGACCTTGACACTTAAACAAAGTCTAGATACTTCTCAACATTTGTCTCGAAAGTTGTTTACTGATGTCCCGAAAGTGCAAATGTCTCGAAATATTTCTAGACTTTTGACAAACTTTTGTCTCGAAATATTTCTAGACTTTTGACAAACTTTCCGGAAAGTTGAAGATGTTTCTATACATATTTCTGGAAAGTTGACATTTTGTCTCGAAATTAGATAACTTTCTAGAAAGTTGAAAATATTTCTAGACAAATTTCAATATTTCCAGAAAGTTGAATTTTTGTCTCGAAATATTACGAAACTTTCTAGAAAGTTGAAAATATTTCTAGACAAATTTCAATATTTCCGGAAAGTTGAAATTTTGTCTCGAAATATTACGAAACTTTCTAGAAAGTTTGAAAATATTTCTAGACAAATTTATGGCAAAGGTTACAACTTTCTAGACATATTTCTAGACAAATGCCAAACTTTCTAGTCTTTTTCCCCAACTTTCCGGAAACCTTCTGCACTCGTGGTGGAGTTTAACGTGACAGACCCATCAGACTGTTCGGTGGCAGGCGGAAGGCAATCGGTCTTCTCTGGTCTTCTGACTTCCTGTAGAGAATATCGTAGTTGTAAGTCATCAAGGAAAGCGCCCATCTTTGTAATCTGGCTGCAGCTATAGATGACACCTTTTCGCAACCGTAAAATCAAGGTTAGAGGCTTGTGGTTTGTTATCAGGACAAATCTTCTTCCATCGAGGAATTAAACTTTTTCACGACTTACACAATTTGTAGAGCTTCCTTTTCGATTTGAGAGTAATTCTTTTCTGCTTTGGATAAGATCCGGCATCTAAGGAACTGGCATTTCGTCACCGTTGGGGTACTTGTGCGAAAACACTGTCCAATACCAACGGAAGATGCATTGATGACCAGTCGGATTGGAAGCTAATCATAAAAGTGACATAGAACTGGTATCGTTGTAAGAGACTCTTTCAGCTTTTGAGGTGTCGTTTGATAATCTTCTAACCAAACCGATGTCGTATCCTTGTGCAGTTAGAAGCTCAGTGGATCGGTAATGTCTGACATATTCTGAATGAATTTACTGTAGTACGGAATGCAACCAAGAAAAGATCTTAGCTGTTTCCCATCAGTTGGTACCTTCCTGTCTAGTGTCTACTTGATTTTTTGTGAGGTTTTGATGCCATCTGCACCGATAACATCAGCAAGGTATTCAATTCCTTGCTGGAGGAATCTACATTCATTCAATCTGAACGGCATGCCGTATTCACGCAATCTTTGGAAATCTTTTGCCATATTTGACAGAATTTTTGCCGTTCCCGAAAGGACACAATGTCGTCAAAGTAGCAAGCAACACCTGGAAAACCATGAAGTACTTGCTCCATGGTTCTCTGATATATCGTTGGAGCGGAACTTACTCCGACAGACAGTCTCTTGTAGCGGTAGAGGCCTTTGTGTGTGTTAATTACGATCAACTTGTGTGAGTCGTCAGCAAGTTCCATTTCAAGGAAAGCATCCCGCAAGTAAAGGTTTGTGAACTAGGCAAAATAGGCATCCGCTCATTCTATGTAACTGTTTCGTTCCGTTTTTTTCCGTTTCTAGCTTAAAGATTCTAGTTTCCCAATAGTAGGCATCGGGAAAAAACATTGCGCCAAATGATAAGTCTAAGCGACTCTCAACTCTGACAAGCTGATGCAACTTGTTATATTGATGTTATATTATGTTATATGTTATATTTTTATGCTATGTTGAGTTGAGTTGAGATGAGTAATACTCAATATAACAGCAGATCAAAACCCAGGACAGCTAAATATTTAGAAATGATGTTAATATTTTACTACATTCTTCAGACAAGACTTTTGCCTTGGGAAATTCCAAAGGAAAGAGCAGTGAGGCTGAGCCATAAGGCGTCATACATTGATTACAATAAAACAATAAGTCAGCCAGTTAACAGTGCACAAGAAAATGAGATTTGGAGCTGACGTTTGCTTCAGATCTGTAATTAAAGACTACTAATTTCTAGGCCAATTTGTATTTGCTGTCGGACAGGCCTTACTTGTCAATAACATTTCTACAAAACATCGGAATTAATTGAAAATGAATTCCGTTATTTACTAAGATGAATTAAAAAACAAATGACATGTGTAA
>JASAND010002535.1:0-31763 GCA_030248195.1 Trissonchulus latispiculum
GTGGTAAGAGTAAAAATGCTGGTTCAATCATTGTGGAAGCAAAAATTGCGCTGGGACGATCCTTTGCCTAAAGAAACTCAGCTTGAGTGGGAAAACTGTGCAGGCGACTTCCGAAATGTTTCATCTCTCGCTTTGCCTAGAATGCTGGCTACCTACACTGACGCTGACCCCAGCACCCTTCACTGTTTTTGTGACGCATCCGGCAAAGCCTACGCATCAGTAGTCTATCTTTGTACGCCTTCTGCCAGCCAAATTGTTATAGCAAAGACGAAATTGTCCCCCATTAAACCCGTCAGCATTCCTCGCCTGGAACTCATGGCTGTCGTAATTGGAGTGCGCTTACTCCAGTTCGTTGCCAAATACGTAGATGTGAAGAACTGCCGTACAGTTTTGTGGACTGACTCAACCACAGTCTTGCACTGGTTGAGCTCTGCCAAAGTTCTATCCATATTCGTCGCTAATCGCATACGAGAAATCCAACAACAGGACGGTATTGAATTTCGCTATGTACCATCTGCCCTTAACCCTGCAGACATTGCATCGCGTGGAGCTTCTCTCAGTGAGTTAACCTGTAGTACCTTGTGGTGGTCAGGTCCTCCATTTCTCCTTCAGCCAGAAGACAAATGGCCACTTACCGACATAATGGAAACCAAGCACTCTCCAGAAACATTGGATCAGTTACCTCCAATGACATGCAATCTACGGGTGAATGGTGACAGTGAAACTGGCCCTTTGGACATGGAACCTAAACGTTTTTCGTCCTTGCTACGGCTGTTAAGGGTAACCGCTTGGTGCCAAAGGTTTCTCCATAATCTTCGCACGGCTGCCCGTGATAGCCTAGCATCGAATGATTCCAAGCAACTGACGGGTCAGCTAGAACCACTATCTGCGGGCGATATTGCCCGTGCCCAGGTTTTGTGGATTCGCCACATTCAGCACAAATTATTCAATCCCACTTCTACGGATCCTCATTATGCAAACGTCCAGAATTTGAAGCGACAGTTGAATGTCTTCGAAGACGATGAGTGCATTCTTCGATGTGGAGGTCGCTTCCACAATTCTGATCTTTGTGACGAAGCGAAATACCCAATTTTATTGCCGAAACGCCATCCCTTTACCTTTTTAGTAATTCGTGCTAGTCATGAACATGCTCATCACGCCGGTGTTGGGCATACAATGTCTGAGTTTCGATCAAGATTCTGGACTGCCAGCGCACGGTCTCAAGTTCAGTCCGTAATACGAGCATGTGCCATTTGTCGCCTTCGGGAGGGCGGACCGTTTCAAACGCCACGGTATCCTCCCCTTCCTAACTACAGAGTAACGCCAAGTCAGCCGTTTTCCTCTACCGGAATCGACTACATGGGACCATTCCTTGTCTCGATCGACACCAGCGTCCAAAAAGTATGGGTCTGCATATTCACCTGTGCTGCTACAAGAGCCATACACTTAGAAGTTGTTCGAGACCTTACTACCGACCAATTCTTATTGGCCCTCCGACGATTTGTTGCTGTCTGCGGGCGTCCTGATGTTATCGTCTCTGACAATGCTAAGAATTTCATCTTAGCAAATACTGTCATCCAGAAGCTATGGAGTGACACAATTAATAGCCACCAGGTTCAGGATTTTTCTTCCAGTAATGGTATTCGGTGGCAATTTATTCCAGAGTTTGCCCCATGGATGGGGGGGTTTTATGAGAGACTGGTGGGTTCTGTTAAGCGTTCCCTGAGAAAGATCTTGGGGAAGGCTCACATAGACATCACTTTGTTCCAAACAATAATAACAGAGATTTCCAACGTCCTTAATTCCAGACCGTTAGTCCACTCTACAGACTTATCCGACAGTTTATTGACACCCAACCATTTGCTTGGTAAAGGTGGTACACGAGGTTTTCCTACTGCTCACAACAAACTCTCAGATTTTTCCCTTAAACCCAAACTTGCCGATGATTTGGTGAGGGACTGGAAAACATCAAATCATCTTCTAAACCAGTTCTGGGAAATTTGGCGGAAGGAGTACCTTAGCCATATACGCGAAATTGCAGAGCGCTCCAGCAACCGAGGAGCTACTTGTATTTCCCCCGATATCGGAACGGTGGTACTTATCAGTGACAAGCTCCCACGGACGCAGTGGAGATCTGGTGTAATCCAAAAGCAGAATATTTCCAACGATGGTATCTGCCGGTCGGTGGTGGTAAGGCTATCGTCCGGAAAGTTACTAACGCGACCATTAAAATTATTGTATCCGGTGGAATTCAGTGTCGTTGCTAAAGACGTTGCAGCAGGCGAGTCAACTGACGCTGCCCGTCTATCACCAAAACGTGCTTATCGCTCCGCCGCTAAATCGGCGTCAGCAAAAATTCAAGCACAGTTACGTCAGTTGTCGGAATCTGACTCTGACAGCTAAGCACAACGTTAACATTACTTAACTTTTAAACATTCGTTTAAACTCTTCGTACTGTCTGCTATTTTGTCCTAGATATATTATATGCATGTTATGAATTTCAGAAAGGAAATGAGCCCAGTGGTGGTGGACCAAAAGTCCACTATGTCCAATTTGAATTCCAATCTGCGAGTGATGATTGACAATCAAGTCATGACCTCAATTGAAATGATTGCTTGGTATGTTACCTTGAAGGCCCATGAGAAACCCGAACTGGCCGAAGAACTGGTTAATAACGCTGGCCTGCTGAATAACGCCAGAGGAATTCGACCTTGGATCGACTCAAAGGAGAAGAAGGCCGAGCTGCACGTAGACGCCACGTGGTGGTTCCACTTTGGCGATATCTACTTTGCAGTTTTCGTCCATCTTCTTCAACTCCAACAGAATGCGTTCTACGAAGCTTTCCTTGACATCCGACGAAAATATGGCACCAACCTTCCAGAATTCGTTGTAGTTAAAGCTAATCCTGAATTTGTGTGGTCCATTGGGCGCCGCAAGCCTCCTGTCCAGATTGACAACCATATCCGGCGGCGCCTAGGCTTTAATCTGTATGGCGAACTTCTTGCCCGAGCCTACCAACAGTGGTCCAATAACCGATTTGTCCAAGCCAAATCTTTGAATGACTACATAACTCAGCCAATTTCCCCGAGTCTTCGAAGCGGAACTGTTCTGCTTTTATCCGACAGCCAATGTGGCTATGTCTCCTATATTACCGGCGGCCACGTCATCAGTAAGGGTGGCGCTTGGTATCACACTCTTGCGAATTTGATGTCACGACGCCAGATCAACGTGACTGACTTTACAATTATCATAATTCACTGTGGTGTGAATTTGTGCCGTAAAAATCAAGTGTCAAGTTGGGAATCTTCCTGGGGAGAACTGAACACAGCCATTCAACCGGCCCTTTCTGAAAATTCCAATTGTCAGATCATTGTCAACTCTCCAATTTGGTCCCGACATGCCAAGTTCATCCAAGAGCACGCTGCTTGGTTACGTGCGGAGATCCCCAATCACCCTATGGTGCATTTTTGTGATTGGTCCGATCCCAGCGGCAATGTCTTTGTATTGCCAAACCAAAAGGCCAATCACGACTTGCTCACAGCCGATCGTTTTCACGTTAACCATATGGGGTTCCGTGAACTTTGGCTGAAATGGTGTGAAATCATTCCGGAACTGAAACCTATCACCTATACCATGGCTTCCAAAAAATACGAATGCAATAACCCTGACGGTCGAAATCAAACCCACGCCCACTAACTCGACTGGCGTCAGTTTTCCCTTGGGAGTGTGACAGTTTGAAGCAGATCTTGCCTAATTTGCATAATAGCGTGTTGTAGAGTGAGCGTTCAGTGTGATTTGTTTGTTCCTTTTGTTAGTTGCATAAAGGCTGTTGTAGTGCACGTTTGCGCTTTATTAGGGCTAGCCAGATATCGATTGCTACGAAATTTCTATCCTTAATTTAGTGATATTTTTTGCTATAAAACCAACAGTGCTTGAAGTAGCCTAGCCATGAAAGGAGGTATAGATGGTGTTAGCTTCCACCTTGAAGTTATTTTGCAGATGGTATGCACATGCGGGTGTTTTAAAAACTATAGGGTCGGCAGTTACAAAAACCATTCATATTGTCCACGTGAATGTTGTTGAAAACTCATTAAGGCAAAAGGCTAGTTTGCTGTAAGCCTAATATTGCTGAAGATGGATGAGGAGTTGGAAAGCATATTGTCTGGCGATTACACATATGAACTGTTACAAATGTTACACACGCGTAAACTCGAATCGTGGAAAGCTGGAGGTAAGATCCAGTTTTTCAAAACAGAGGAAAATCATTTCGAGTCCACATAATTGAAACTTATTAAGAGGCAAACAATGAATAGAAACCAGACAAAGTCTGTAAATCGTTAAAACTTAATAACACATACCATTAATGGGAACCTGTTCAATATTTCGGTATTTCCTTGGTAAGTTTATTAGAATCAGATACTTCAGAAATTGATTCAAAAAATGAGTTGTTTTGTTTTGTATTGTTTAGAAAGAAAATGAGAAAAACTGAGAGAAGTTGAGAAAAAATTGTCACTATTTTGATAGTTTCTAGCTGTCTTCCAGGAGCATCGGACATTATTTGAAATCAAAGAGCAACGGAAAGTTGGAGCTGTCTCTAAGATAAATTCAATATTCTTCTGGAAGTGAAAGCAAGGCCCAAAAGGATGGGCGTCGTTATCAGTGGCTGGAAAATTACAAGGTTCAAAGAAATGCACCTCAATTTCTTAAATTCACATGGCCAAGCACAATTGGAAGTTGCGAAATTCAAACTGTGCTGATTCACATGTAGTGACCATGCACAATTCACAGCGAATGTGTTCTGATCCGCATTCAATGCCCTGCAGTTTTGCCTGTTTTTATCGAAGCCATCACAAGTGTTTTTGTTTCTTACTACGGTGCAGACCTGTAGAGAAAGCTCAAATCCTTTAGAGAGTTATTCCCAAATTAGACTACCAATACCATTGCAGAGAAATAGTAGTTGAGTCTGCTGGCAGCCAAAGACGGCGATCGTGCAGAAATCCTATTGCAGGCTATTAAACTCTAGTTTTCATAAATTATCTACGTGTGCTGGTGCTTCATCAAAAAGATACTCTATAGTGTAGCTCTACTTTGAAGATTTGTCCGGGATGTTTTGCGCTTTCCCCCCATGCCTTTACTCTTAACTTTTTCACCAACTTTGAAATTTCGTATGGTTGCATACTGGTGGCTGATGAATTCAAAAATTCAAAAATGTTAAAATTGTGAAAAATATTAAGAAAATTAAATTTTTAGTTTGGTAAGGGAACTTAAAAATTTTTTGAAAAAACCTTGCATGCATGGGTTTTCAAGGGCGCTGAGCACGAATCTGTTTTTCTGAATTAACTGTTCGTTAGTTCAGTATAAGCTTACATGTTTAGCTTAAGCTTTAGCTTATAACGAGCTAACGAAACGCTGAATCGAAAAACGTATTTCTGATTCGTGCTCTGCGCCTTTGAAAACCCCTGTACGCAAGTTTTCAGCATTTTCTAAATGCTCTGTTCCCCTTGGCCCCGCTTCCCAAACTAAAATTTAAAAATTTTAAAATTTTTTTAAAGCTTATGAATTTTTGAGTTCATCAGCTTTCAACATGCACCCATACACAATTGCAGAGTTACTGGTCAAAAAAATCAAAGGTTAGGGATGGGGAAGTGCAATTATATGCTTTTTCTGAATATCTTTTCAGGAAAATAGCAAAATGTTTGTGGAAATCCTAAATTTTTGCCTCAGTTTGTCCGATCGGGGTTCCAAACAATCATGCCAATCCGATCTGAAGACTTGTCGATCCTATCTGATCCGCCTATCCCATCCACATCACTACTATACAACATAGAAATGCTAAATTATATTAGGAAATGTTAAATAATAAATGATGTAAAATAGTCAGAATGATTAGTTTTGACCAATTTTAGTGGGAAAGTGAAACCAGCCCGTTTGGGCCCGCAGTTTAAAATGTTTCGCTTCCACCCTGGCCAACTAACCAAAGATGTTGACCCCGCGGGCCAAATTGCTCATTTTTCTAAATTTATCTGTAACTGCAAAATAAATTATTAAGGTTTCATTCATTACGGATACGTTGAACCGCCGTATAAGTACCTTACAACACACCTCAGCGTTGTACACAAATTTCGGCAACGCACGCCGAAAGGAAGCACTCTTGCGTAGCAGTTGTTCCTCTAACGCACTAGTCACTCGTCCCCACATTCGGGGCTTCCCACACGACGTGCCAGTGAATGTACTTTAATGTGTGATATAAAGTATACTTTTGCAGACACGACTGTCTCATATATCTGTAAATTGTACATCACAAGAAGCTATATTAATCAGCTAATTACAGCGAGACTGCAATATTCCATACAGTAAGCACTCTCTTTAATTTAATAGCCTAAGGGCGAGAGCTAAAAATGCTCATTTGCATGTATGTTTGGCACTAATATTTCAATTGTTTAGATGTTACTGAACTTTCGTGTACCATTTCATGTGTTCTTCAGGTTGATTGAACAGTTTGAGTGAAGTACACGGAGATTGCATGATACTATTACGATAGTCATGAACACGTCAATTCCGTGTCAGGACAAAAGGTAAGGTAATGAGAGTCCTGCGAAAGCCAAAGAACAGTATGAGCGAATGTTGTTTCAATAATTTGTTTAATTGTAAAAGTGGTTTTATTATGCTAATCAATTTAAGCTGAATATATTCTATTTGAAATGTGGTCACAATTGATGACTGCTTCCAATGCAAACCTATTCATGAATAATCGGTTTAACCAGTTAGGAGCCATAATCAGCATCGCCTACTGGTAAAAACAATGGTACGTTTTGAAAATTAATATAGCCGTATTTGTTGACTGATGCTGTTTTAACATTCGCCTTGATAGCATACAGTAGAACGAGTAGGACTCAATATTACGGTATAGAACAAGTATACCAAAGCTATCAAGACTTCTCCTACGGATTTTGATTGCTATCAAACCCGGATGGCGATCCTATTTGGAGTAATTAGCTTTGAACCTTTGAACAATCTGCCTATTACTCATTTGTCATTTGGAGTTCGCAAGCCACTTTTATGTGAAAACGTGGCGTCATAGCTTACTTTTCTTAAAGTATCTTGGCGAATTTTAGAAGGAATAGAATTTCTCAGATCTCTTGGAGATAAAATTAAAATTTTTCCCTGGACATCTATTATGTCTTTTAATTCTATCAAATGGATGGGATCATTTTTAAATTTATCACTGAATCACCTTGTGATTCAGAGAAATTAGCTAAAATGTATGCAATGTAATCTGTGAATTTTGTCTACCTTTGTCAAATTCAGCAAGTGACTTTAGGGATAAGGCAGCAACTGGAAGTACTCACAGCAACAAATTAGTTTAACCGTGCTAGAATTTAATTTCTGACTCATCAATTTGATGTTTCGTCGTATTTCAAAAATATTTTGGCCGAAACGTCTAGTTTAATTTAATAATAATCTAAAATTTAGACCCGAACCTCGCCCATTTGACTTTAGCCGTGGTTACACTTGACATTCTTGTGGCAACACGTTATCACAACCCGTTGTCACAGCTGCCATTGCAACAAAATTGTCACACCGCTGTTCGTGTAATGTTGGTTGTTGGTTCAGCAAATGTTGGTCTGTTTCAGGAGTAATACTTGTTCCTCCTTTAGCCGCTAACAAATCCTTTGTTTAATGATAGCAAGAGTGAGAGGAGAGATGGATACACAGCGACTGATCCTAAGACTCTTGAAATACGGAGTTTTATGGACTCGACTGTTTTGTTTGATCAAAGGTCAGTGACTTGAAACTGTTGTAGCGATTAGCAGTCTCAGATGTAGCACCAGCAGTTCCACTGGTAAATGTTGCACAATACTAGTAACAAATAAAAAGTAACAGCTTAGTTCAAATTTTAAGTGCTTAAAGTTCTACTTTTAGGTATAGAGTCCTGAGAGGTGCTTGTCCGAAGAAAATTAAGAAAAGTTTGAGGGGGCTTACTTCTTAGATGTAGGTTTTCTACAGAGCTTTTATCTTAAGCATAAGCTAACTAGAGGCTCACAAAATCAATCCTGATTCCTAAAATCTGTTTAAACTTAAAAATAAATTTTTTTAGATAAGTTTAATAATAAACTGGTCGATTGTCGACAAAATTCTTATATTTCATTCTTCTGATATGCGACTCGTAACAAAATTTAATCTAATGGACTGCCAGGGTCATTTTACTTCGGCAGTAACGTCTTGGTTGTGTTTTCGTTGGTGACTGCAGTGACTTAGAAATCTGAGGTGAGTTCCAAAACGAACATTTATTAAACATTCAAGGCATAAACAAAATGTCCAATAGGTTGCATCAAGAGTACAACTTAGTTATCTTTCATTTCTATTGACTACCATTCCAATATTTAAACACATTCTGGTTTTACTTAGTACTTCACAATTCCTGAATGAAATTTAACTGTCGCACAATACGCATTTTAATAACGATGGAAGCGTGTTTTTTGCTACCTGCCACATTCCAGTCGCTTTCGCCGGGTAGTGCCAGAATAAATTTAACATTTGGAAGCGTGTTTTGTTTAAAGCTTTGTCATAAGCTATAATTCTCAATATGAAGGTAACGTTGAAAATTGTAGAACCAGAATGACCATTTAGTTGATCGCTTGGAACTTTAGGTGAATGTCCGGAACTGTTCTACGAAGTTGACAACAACTGCTATCACAACTTGAAAAATCCCTTGTCATCCAAAATGACTCAAGTACTTGCACAAATGGGCTGCAAAGAAAAGCATGAGAACGCTGGTTTACCATATTTTGTGTCTGTTTCTGAGTGGAAGTCATTCAGAGAGTCTTCGTAAGCAATAATGATGATGATGACTTAGCTATAATCACAGACCGTTTGGTCGGTGCCAAATCAAACATTAAAGCTTTTGCGAGGCACTGTTTTTATGAGGTATATTCTTGGATAGTGTTTTCATTGGCATGCACTTGACGTCCGGTCTAACAACTAAAGAAAATTGTCCTTTCTCACTTGCTCAGCAAAGTCACATGTACTGTTTACCTGTTTTATATCATGTTGTATAAATGATGGTATTTTCGTCTCTAACCGTCTTGTCATGAATGCCATATTGTACTGTGAAGCAGTAAATCTGGAAAACCGCTTCAAGGTTTGTTAATGCAAAGTACTTCAGCAAATTAATTAGACCTGTATTGTTATGTTTAGCAAACCTGTCGGTGGAAGGATTTGGCTGGATGGAAGACAGTTTGGAGAAACGATCAGAGGATTTAAAGATGGCCAAGAATATAGGTGATGGCTCACGCTGCTTGCAAGCGCTAATTAAAGCTTGAGATTTGTTAAGGCTTGTGACAATAATAATATCTTTTACAAGGCCGTTTTTGCTTTGAGGTTTAGATTATGTCATTATAAATGATTGGTAAAGTTGATTGCCATAAATTTCAGGGATCCAGGTTTTAGTTGTTTGGGTTTGAAAACGTCAACGGTTTGCTTATCTCAGCTACGTTGCTTACTTAAAGCTACGTTGCTTAACTGCTTTAGACAGTATCCTGTCAAAGCGTGGAATTACCAGCGGTTGTCCAAATGTAGTAATATATCTGTGTTCAAAATCGAATGAATTACTCTGTATTATGTCATCTTTCTTCATTGTCCACAGGTGGACATACTAGGGAAAGTAGTTTATTGTTCTACCTATTACATTGTTTGTTAAAGTTCCGAACAGAACTTATTTTGGGCACAAGGACAGCCAGACCCAAGATCGGGAAGTTCTTGCGTGTACTATGACGACAGCACAACGGGAACACATGTGATGGCTGTGATGGTGTGCGATCAATTAGCAGGCGTCGCTTGCCAAATAAGGGGTAATTGCTGTGAAATTGAATCATGTAAAATAACTATTGTGAGTTACCAGGCAGATAATTAACAAATGTCGAAAGGGAGCTAGCGCCATCTGGGGCAAGTCTTTTAGAGGAATACTAGCGCTTGCCAAAACATTGGCAATAGAGTCAGTCAGAAACATTATAACGACACACTAAAACGCTAGTAGCCTTTTACTACTTTCTAGATTCCAATTTATTAATTCCCTGATTTCTAGGATCATCGAACGAAGATTCCACAACCACTGCGGCTAGTGTTTCAACTAACACTGCGGGCACTTTTTCAAATAGCACAAACGGGACTGATATCGTCGAAGCAAACTCAACTGTGCAAAACTCAATAACCGGGGCTACGAGCAGTACAGGTGCGGATAACAGAGGTTTATTGCAGACATTTCCCATAAATCTTGGTTGTATCGTTTTTATTAAGCTGGCCAATACCAGACTACAGAAAACAAATAAAGGTACGAGTGCAAGTTGTTTCGATGACTCATCACTGTTTCCCCTTTTCTTTTCATCTTTGCTGTATATACGCATGTTTGGATTTGGTTAAAAGCATCAGTTACATCATTATGCGAGCAGACATCTCATGGTGATGACCATATTTTAAATTAGGATCCGGAGACAAAACTTTAGTTCTAAGATACAAATATTCCACTGCTTGGTTTCATGCTTACGAAGTCATGGTATTAATAGCCGTCTGTATCTGTCCAAGGGTCTTTGCGCCTTCGGCAGTTTTTGCCAATTAAATCATTGTTGCACATCACCCAGTGCCAGAGTAAATGTGTTCGCCACGCCTTGGACAAATACTTTGGTACATTCTGTTTTCTATCCGACTTATTGCCATGTCTATGAGACCGGTTTTTGGATTTTGCTGGGAGGCGTTTTCTGAGAACGTTTTTTGTTGGGAGGTGAGGTCCATCTCTTTAAGCAAAACATTGCACACGAATTGCTGCAAACACTAGATTGCTTGTATCATGCTTAAATAAAATCAACGTCTTCAGTCTTTGTGTAAACACGTGTGGATCTTTTGGTGTTGCCAAAATACTTGATCTTGCCTTATAAACAGTTTTAAATAACTGACAGATACAGTTTTAGGCAGATGAGAGGAAAAGTGATTGGGAATCAACTTGATTCGCGCGGGAGTAAAAGTTGATTGATTGGTATTTGTTTATCATGAGTGTCCCCTAACAACTCCCACAATATGAGTTTACTCGTTAAGTAGCATTAATTGGATGCAGTTTTTCATATTCAGGTTGTGGCCGTTATGACACATTGATTAATGGCAAATGCTGGAGCATATTGCTCTTTGTTATTATCAGTGTTTTTCTTTTGATTGTCATCATAGCTATTGCGGTGTTGGCTTACTGGCTCATGGGAGAATTTTGTAGTTTGCTTTTAGTTTGCCATAATTTGCCATCTTAATTTGGCACCACCCACAGTTTGCTGAAATTTGAGACTGTATTTGACAGTCCACTTTATATAGCAAAATAATATTTCTTGAGTACGTTACTTTTTGATTAGCAATCAGCAGCTATTTAAGTACATCATGTGTAGCAATTGTTAGATAGAAACAGTCAAAATATATGTCTGCCACAATATGCATCTAAGATATGTGCATTTTAGATCTTCCAAACCAAAAGACACTGATAGCGAATAACTGCAAAGCTGGAATCAACCTTACCTATGAACAGAGTAAAACAAGAACAATAATAATAGACTTTTGATTTTGATGTCCTTACTATTTTTCTGTCTACTATCAAAAGTACATAATAATGCATGCTTAGTGAGTTACTTACTGTACATGAGTGTAAAAGTATGCACTGAACGCCATTGCTCTGAATCTCTCGCATATATCCTCACCACACAGCCCTTATAAGAGTACGGAGTCCCAAACGGGGCATTCATTAGCATTTCTACGTCATTTCCACATATTTCATTTGTTAAACTTGTATGCTTCACAGATAGGGCATCTGTGTGGGAGGTGGTCAATTTACTGTGGACCAACAGATAGAGTACAGAGCATAGGTTTTGTTAGTTTCATACCCTTATCACAATGTTGTCTTGATACAATCCGCTTAAATTAAATAGAATACTGAAATAAAACCATTATGAAATAAATTTAAACTTTAAGCTTCAACCGCCAAGCTTCAACCCGTAAAACAGGTTCTCACAAATATTATATTTAAAGGGGTGAACAAATCTTATGATAGTAACACGAATAAATATAAATGCAAGAAATTAAATACAAATGAAAAATACAAAAATTCTAGAACAAACTAAACTTTGTAAATTTTCCAACTAGTCTAAGATCAGACAAGAAAGACCAAGTTATCTGCAACATAGGTTGATCATAAGTGACAATTTGGAAAATCCAGAAATTGTAGAAAATAGCGGTAAATTTCAAGAAATATTGATGGGAAATAACATATAATGCAACTAGCCGTAATCATACATTTACATACGATCGAATCCAGGGGGGGTTTGTACCTTGAACTGAAATTTTCGGGGGAATTCTTGAATCCTGAAATTAACGCGATTAATTTAACGAATGTTTTCGAAATATTAAGGATAATTTTATTAAAATGTGCATTACTCTTTTCTCATTACTCGCAACAAAATTTTCAATTTTTAGAAAAAGTTCAAAATTTTGATTAATGTTTACGAAAAACTCAAGAACTTCAACTAAAACTGTTAGTGTAAAAACTAATTTGTTCTGACTCTTTTTACCCATTCTGTTGGGGGCGGTACTGCTTGTACTTTGTCCTGGGTGGGTGGTGGCCTGGACCCCCGCCTGAACCAATGACCATAATGTGCCTATACATAGCCAGGCCAACTACATCTTACATCAGACAGTTCTAAACATCAAATATCAAGCAATCAAATGATTTAACATGCAGACAAAAAATTATTCTGTATATCAAACAATTTCATCGAATTGAAGTACATGTATCATGTCACTTACATAGCATTCAATAAAATGCAGAGTGAAAATGTATTTCCAAAAAGAATCTTTAGTTTCTTTTCTATTGCCAATATTTGATAGAGAATTGTCTACTAAAATCGTATTTCCTCCGGAATAAAAACATTAATATGACTTAAGGTAGTGATTCCTTTTGGGCACATAGTTTTTGGTTGACGGTTCAAATCAAGATGAAATTTAATGAAACTTTCAAAAATAAGTTCTTTTAGCATTCTGACTCCCTCCGCGCAATCCCGCTTCAAAAATTCGACTTATCCGCTCAGGATGGTTTTTGCCAATTTTTGACAGTTAGACAGTTGCTGCACAGCTGTGATTATAATCATTCGAAAGATCTTGTTGAGCTCTACATTTGTGCTTTTTGACGCACCTTCCTAGCTTTTCTCTATAGTGAGATATAGCTGATCTTCTTATTTTGGCGTTGAAAACATGTCATTTTTGCGGAAATCAAATAATCCGCCATTTCTTGAGCTACGCGAGTCGTAAAACTAAACTAAGGGGGTCAATTTGAAGGTCTCGTTGGGGCCAATTTTTAGTGGCATTATAATCCTCTAAATGCTATCCCGTGAGCTGCTATCATAAAAAATGTAGTTTTTGCAAAAACATGACCAATTTTTTTCCAGCGATTGTGCAGCATTTACTATGCAAGATAGAGGGTTGCCACTGACTAGACGTGTTTTGCACAAAAATACCCAGGGACCCTTTTTTAGTTCTCCCGATTGCTGCTTTCGAGCTAAAGTTGTCGCTTGCTAAAGTTGGGAAAAGTAGGCAAAATCCAGGTTGCGCATACATTTTAGTTAATTTCTTTACAACGAAGAGCGGTTTCGTAATAATTAAAAAAGCGTCCTCAGGTATTTGATAGTGAAATCGAATGATATGGTCGATGCCTCACGAAAAATTTACTTTAGTTTGCAAAAAATCTGGAAAATTAAATTACTTCGAAAATGCAGTAAAATAATTTCCGAGAACTAAAGTTAGTTTCGTTGTATTTATTAGAAATAGCAAATGTTAACCTGCAGTTTGATATAAAAATGGCTTGTTAATTCCAACGAATGAATGATTAATAAGGGTTCAAAGTTGATGTCTTCAAAAGGAATCACCACCTTAAGGTCAAGTTAAGCTTCAATTAACGTTTGTATGCCTTGACCATATGGAATAGACATGTCTTTAAAGATGTCTCAGCGGAGCAAATGTTTACTTGACGAATAAAATATGTTTTAGAGAGGAACAGTTTAGCTAGCTGGATAAAAATCGACCGGAAAGAGTAACTAAATGCATGCTACTGCTCATTTTCTAAACTCCTCTGGAAGAACCCTACACTGGCGTTCAATCTATCTCATCAAAGGTTTAGTTAGTTACATAACTATGTACAAGTACAACGTAGAACAGTAATGTTGTAAAGTTGGAAGTGTACGGACAACCAAACTTTACGAGTGGGAAACTGTGCACAAGGAGAACGTCGAACCTGGAGGAGATGTAGTTCCAGTCGACCTAACTAACCTCGCCAAAATTCCTAAGTGTAACCTACCGAACGGAGTTTAACCGCCGATGAAGAGCAAAAACTCAAATATTAGAAGTCCTACCCCAAATTTGCTGAAAATACATGCTTAAAAAGAACTATCTACCTACCCAAATATTCTTAGAAAAAGCCCTACTTACCGATTACACAGTTCTAATACAAAAACCTAGGCTAAGAAGACACCCTAAAATGGTCCAAAAAGAGACCACATTTACTGGAAAATTAATATGCTTGAATAAAGGGGCGAACCCCGAAATGCGTACAAAAATAATGTGTAAATACAGATACAGAGTAGGAGAGAAACTAACTAAATTATTACCGGACTTTAAAGAAACAATAAGACAGATTCACACCAGATATAGTAAAAACCCGACAGAGAATACAATAAACTAAAATTAGACAAGATATCCTAGTAAAAATTCAGACCTAAATTACCAGAGAAATTTTAAGAACATCATAGAATTTTAAGAAGATAGATAGCAGCAGAAACTTTGAAATTACAGACAAATAATAGTTAATGAAAGTCTAGCTCAACAGGGTCACCCTGGAGCGACAATAAGTCTAAAGTGGTGCCCACTTTAGACTGTTAAAAGGATAAGATAAAGCATAGCAAATATGGAGTAAGCAGGGGAGCGCAGAGAAAAGTACACGACCGCACAGGTTAAAGACAAAACACTAGACTGAATAAGTTTTGAAATGTCTAGACAAGACTGGTTTTTGAGAGAGCGTGGAAGGATTTGATTGGACAATTTTGAGACCCCCTTGAAAGATGAGATGCTGGGAGAGGCTTCGAGAGAAAATTGACGTCTCAACATCGCCACCTATTGACTAGGCTGGCTGATACACATATGCATAATTTACACATACACGCACTAAAACTCAACAAGGAGACTTCTAAACAAATTTCGACACACACTTTCAATACAAATTTCAAATAATTTTCACAATATATTTTCAAACTAACTTGCACACATTCTTAATAATATTCCTTGCACAATTTCAACCTATAATAAATTCAAATACATACATTAATATTTTTAGAGGACTGACGTCACGCCGCCTCATTACAATCTTGTTGAATTGATCAATTTGAGCACAACCTAATTAAGAAAATCAGCGTTCTTTTTGAAAACGTTTGTCGATTGATCCAAGTGCATTATTTCTTGAAAAACTGAGAACATTGTCCTGTCGTCAAACTCATACCCCCTTTTCTAACCAAATTTGTTTCAGGCGGCAGCAAAGTAAGCCCATTTAGTAAGTTACAACTTGGTAAACACGCTTGTATAAATGCAATACCATAATCGATAAATTCTTAACTGAAGAGCTATTGTCATACAACCAAAAGTAATCAGGGCACGAGAATGTGCTAGACAAATATACTCGCGTAGTCGTTATCGTTGCCATTGTCTTCGGTGGTTGATCGAGATGGGAATCCCCATCAGTCAACAGCTACCCAAAAAGCGAAGAACAGTATCAGCATTGAGTCTGCATCATGACTTGCTTGGTGACAGCTTATGCCGGGCAATCGTGAACGAGTAAAATCCGACTAATACGGTATGATCAGACATGTGCAGTATGGGAAGTTCTCGAGGGGCGGTGAACCGGCGGCCGGAGCCCCCGAAACACTGGAATTTTCTGGTTTTTTGCCCAAAAAAACCGGAAAAATCGGATTCTGGGGGGGGGGGTGAGGGACCCCTCGAGGAGGGGGTGAGCTCCAGGTCTGGGGTGGGATGAAAAAGTTAGATTTGACCAGAAAAGAGTTTTAAGCTCGTAGCGTACATGCAAGCATTGACAGTCAGTATATAAGCAGCGAGTAATTGATTTCTATTTGGAAACAGTAAATCACCTAAATCTGTAAAAGTGATTTTCTTGTTAATAAATTAGCTTTTTTATTAAGACAGAGTAGCCTAGTATCTCACTGTAGTACGTAACTATTGATGCCGTTTGTTAAGTAATGACTTAAATAAAGTGCAAGTTATATAAACAATGTCAGAAACTATATTTCGATAATTAATACTGACGTGGATATCATCATGCACCAAGTAGCTTGAACAGGCAGGCCCCTAAAAGGGGCATTATACCTTCCCGGTGTCAAGCATTTTCTTACGTTTACATTTTCGTACAGTATCCTGCTGACATAAGACAATGACAAAAGCTTGCTCCGGCCCAGGCAAAATCTCAACAGTGACAGACATAGATTAAGACGGGGTCCTATTCTAGGGGTATAAACCGACCTCGGCCAGGGGTTTACCCCTGAAATATTCCCAAATGTTAAGGGAGTCTGCCCCGACATTAGCAAAATTTGCAAATTTTCAACGTTTTTGTCCAAAAATTAGTAAATGATGACAACTTTTGGCGATTTTTAAGAAATTTTTTCAAAAAAATTGCTAAAATCAGCTAACAATACCTATTCTTGGTGTAAATCGCTGAGGGTCTACTCTTTTTTTCCTTTCTGGACGAGAGGGTCTGCCCTTTGTTCCTTTTCGCTGAGGGGGTCACCCCGTTTCTGTCGGTCTGGGGGCGTCTGCACTCCCCTCCCCATTCCCCCCACGTTATCCTGTGGTGACAGAGACAAATTATCCCAGCAAACAAATACCATAGCAAGTACGCGTTTTGATGACCCTAGTGATCAGTTCTGCAAATTGGTACTAACTGTGCCATTGCTTTATGTCTGGTTTGCGTATGCTGAACCAAGAAAGTTCAAATCAAGTCCTAATCAAAATAGCTCTTTGCCAGCCAATTTTCTTGATTGTTTTTGTCCATTTCCAAGCCTAGTATTCACGAATATGCACAAAGTATTCCTCGATAATACTTTGTGCTTAAAGTGGTTTAGGCTCATGCATCGGACACTAGAGAAGGCAGACATATACCGAGTGCAGCCCTTGTTTTTGTAAACGGATATCCATCAACGTGCGCAGTGAGTGAAGCATCAAATCAGATTGCTCCCTTCAAAATAACGTGCAACATTGCACTGCAGACGTGGTAATCTTAAATAACTTTCATGCTTGATTTGCATGTTCTGCTGCTCGAAATAATGTCCTAATCTAGGCCACGTGTTAAACACGGACTACAAATTTGAAATCTGCCATAAACAACGTTGGCCCCCCATTTTCCGAAACACCGAGTCCGTTTCTCGGCGGAATAAAAATTAAGCCTTGCAAATGTACAACATATCCGTGTAGATAGAAAGGTTTTTCTTGCAACAGCAAATACTACTTCGACACACTTTAACTGCTTATATTCGTTAATTACTTAGTTTGTTTATTAAATAAGCATTTACAATGCTTTACAACTACAACTAGTTTTGATTATTTCTTTTAGGCGGAAGTTTGTAGTCGTAACCAGTGCTCTGGAAAATGAACCAGTGTTTGCCACGTCATATATGCTGAATATGTTCGATTGTAAGATTAATGCTACCAATGCAGTCTACGCTTAGCAACAATGGTAGTATTAATTTATCACATTAATTAACGGCCAAGCAGCGTTTTCAGGCTGGGGGTTTGTTAATAACCAGTTTGAAGCTTTAAATCACACTTCGTAAGCATAAAGAACTGTAAGTTGGACAAAAACTATTATATTCATTAATTTCTCTGAGGTTGACTTATCGATTTCAAAGCGTTTCAACAACGTCTAATGAAGTCACAGGTGACGTAAATTAAGACGTGAGGATCCTGAGTTATTAATTTAATCGAATATATTTGCAAAGAATCTGGGCCGACGACAAATAGGAAACACCAAACCCTAGTTAAATCACTTACCTAAATTCATGTGCTAAAGGTAGCAAAATTAACCCAGATTTTAGACGCTGACAACATCGGCCCCTGAAAATCGCATAATCGTCCTCTCAAGTTTTCTAGTTTACCATTGCGTAGATTGGTTTCAGACTGAAAATTTCGTAATAAAGGCCATTATCACTTGGACTTTATTTGACATCTTGAAGGGTTTCAGTTTTAAGAAACAACAGTAGTTTCTGGTAAAAACAAAAGATGAAGCTGCTTTCTCGATATCGTGGGTCCAATATATTTTTCGAGTGGGACTGACAAGATATATATGTTCAAATTATATGGGCTAGCTTCCAATTTCTCTTTAAAGCTCACAGAAAGCCTCCAACAGCTGCTTGTTAGGTCGAATGGATTATAATTTACATTTCGGTGTTACTGCTCATGGCTGATAGGTGCCCTGTAAGGAATCCGCTAATGAGGTGTAGAGTTACTTATTTAGATTAAAGTTTTCCATAAACAAGTATGTAACTTTTGTTTATTTGCGGAACTCTACGCTTTAGAGCTATGAAGGTTTGTGGGTAGCCAGAAACAGAGCCACATCTTTAATAAGTAAAATTGTCAAGTGTGTGCTTTTGGAAACTATATATATATTTGCAGACAGACACACAACTGAACAATGTTCTTACTCAAAATATCGCTCTTACTCTAAATAATGGCAACCAGGATAAAGAAATCAATCCCACGGAATGTTGAATATGCAGTGCTGTGGTTTTATCTCTTTCTTACTAAAGGTTAGTCGTTACGATTCGTAAAACTGCTACATTAGTACAAATTTACAGACATACCAGCACGACCATAAACCATTAATGTCTAGGAACAATTATATGTAAACCAGCTCAACCAGAATTGTTGTCATGATGTGCAAAATTTACGCCTATTCTGTAACCACAAAAGCTTTATATCTATTGCATTTGTTGAAAACGAGCTTTTTAAAATAATCGACTCGTCTTTTCAAACAATTTAATAGCATCTCAAGAGCACCATTGGGACTTAGGCAACAAACAAACATTATTTCAACATTTCAACAATGATCACTAAATTAAAAGGGTATCAGCTAATACTGCTGCTACGTTTCAGCTGCTGGCATTGAAAGCACTTTCATGAATTCCATCGCAACTCCTGCAACAAACTTCAATGGAGGCATTTCAACAAAGACCACAGGAACTGCCGCGAAACACGGTATTAGAAGTGTTTCCACGACAGCTGTGCCTGTATCAAAAAGCAGCATTGAAAACACTCCTAATGATTCCATAAGAACTGCATCACCAGACGTCAGTGCAGGCATTGATGCCAGCACCTTGGGAACTGTTAAGAAAAACGACATTAAAAGTGTTGCAACAGCAACCACAGGAACCGTTTCAACTAGGGGCATTGAAAGCACTTCTACGTCCACCACGAGAACTTCATCATCACACTATAACGGCTACGATGCAACCAACACCTTGAAAACAACCAGAATCGGTAACATAGGCAATGTTTCAGGTAGTACAGTTGTGACCGTTTCAACTACAAGTATTGAAAGCGGTTCCACTAGCACACCAAACATCTTGGACGACATCAAAAGCAACACCACGAGAACTGCCACGACCGACTACATTAATGGTGGTTCAACTACCCTCCTTTCAGCTAGTAGCCCGAAAACAGCTTCTACGTATACCACAGGAACTTCAACATCAAAAGACAAGGGAGGCACTACCACAACCGGCGACATTGTCAGTATTTCAGCTACCACAGCTGCTACTGTTTCAACTAGAAAAATTGAAAGCACTTCCACAAGCACCATCGGCGCTTTATCATCAAACGCAAAGGGAATCATTACAAGCAGTATCACGAAAACTACCACGACCGGCGACATTAGCAGTGTTTCAGCTAGTACAGTTGGGACCGTTTCAACTAGAAGCAGTGAAAGCGGTTCCACAAGCACCATCGGAGCTTTATCATCAAATGCAATGGGACACATTACAAGCAGCATCTTGAGAACTACCAAGACCAGCGACATTAGCGGTAGTTCAAAGACCACTGTATCAGCTGGTAGCCCGAATACGTATACCACCGGAGCTTCATTATCAAACGGCAAGGGAGGCATTACCACAACCGGCGGCTTTGCTAGTATTTCGGCTAGCACAGCTGTTTCAACAAGAAAAATTAAAAGTGCTTACACGAGCACCATTAGAGCTTTATCATCAAGCATCATGGGCGACATCACAAGCAGCATCATGAGAACTACCATGACCGCCAACATTAGTGGTGGTTCAGCTACCCCTGTTTCAGCTAGTAGCTCGAATGCGTATTCCACCGGAGCTTCATTATCAAACGGCAAGGGAGGCATTACCACAACCAGCCGCTTTGGCAGTAATTTAGCTAGCGCAGCTGTTTCAACAAGAAACATTGAAAGTGCTTACACGAGTACCATTAGAGCTTCATCATCAAACATCATGGGCGGCATCACAAACAGCATCATGAGCACTACCACGACCGGCACGATTAGCGGTAGTTCAAAGACTACTGTTTTAGCTAGTAGCCCGAATACATATACCACCGGAGCTTCATTATCAAACGGCAAGGGAGTCATTACCACAACCGGCGACATTGGAAGTGTTTCAGCTACTACAGATGTCAGCGCTGCAACTAGAAAAGTTGAAAGCACCTCCCCAAGCACCATTGGAGTTTTATCATCAAATACAATGCGAGACATTCCAAGCAGCATCATGAGAACTGCCACGACAGACGACATTAATGGTGGTTCAACTACCTTCGTTTCAGCTAACAGCCAGAATACAGCTTCTACGTATACTACCGGAACTTCATTACCAACCGATAAGGGAGCTACCGCAACCGGCTACATTGGCAGTATTTCGGCTAGTGCAGCTGCTACTGTTTCAACTAAAAATATTGAAAGCACTTCCACAAACACCGTCGGAGCTCCATCATCAAATGCAATGGGAGTCATTACAAGCAGCATCTTGAGAGCTACCAGGGCCGGTGACATTAGCGGTAGTTCAACTACCATTGTTTCGGTTAGTAGCCGGAACAGGTATACCACTGGAGCTTCATTACCACGCGGCAATGGAGGCATTACCACAACCGGCGACATTGGTATTGTTTCAGCTAGTACAGATGTCAGCCCTGCAACTAGAAAAGTTGAAATCACCTCCCCCAGCATCATCGGAGCTTTATCATCGGATGCAATGGGACACATTACAAGCAGCATCATGCGGACTACCACGACCGGCAACATTAGCGACGGTTCAACTGCCACTGTTTCAGCTAGTACCCCGAAAACAGCTTCAACGTATACCACCGAAACTTCATTAGCAAACGGCAAGAGAGGCATAACTATAACCATGAACATTGGCAGTGCATTAGCTAGTGATGTCACAGCTGCAACTAGAAAAATTGAAAGCACTTCTTCAAGCACCATCGGAGCTTTATCATCTAACATCATGGGAGACAACACAAGCCACACTATGAGAAGTGTTTTAGCTAGCACTGATGGGATTGATTCAACAATTGGCATTGAAAGCACTTCTGCGAAGAGAATTGTAACTAAATCTGCAGAGTTCAATAGAGGCACTGCTACCAACACCCTGATAACTACCACAACCGGCGACATTGGCAGTGTTTCAGCTAATACCGTTCGGGCTGTTTCAAGTAGAAGCATGGAAAGCGGTTTAACATCGTACATCATGGGAGACTTCACAAACAGCATCATGAAAACTGCGTCGTCCGACGACATTAGCGGTGGTTCAACTACCACCGTTTCAGCTAGTAGCGCAAACTTAGCTTTTGAGTCCACCACCGGAACTTCATCATCAGACGTCGTGGGAGACACTACGTCTTCCTCCTTGAGAACGCAAGCTACCGACGACATCAGCGGTGATTCAGCTAACAGTGTTGGGACTATTGCAACTAAAAGCATAGAAGGCGATTTTGCGAACACCATCGGAACTGCATCATCAAACGGCAAGGGAAGCGAAGCAAGCAAGATCATGCGAATTGCATTAACCGAGGACGTTAGCAGTGTTTCAATAAACAGTGTTGGGACGGTTTCCACTAGAAGAAATGAAGGCGCTTCAACGAACAAGATGGGAACTGCATCAACAGCCGACGTTGGACGCACTGCAACTAGCGCTATGAGAACTCCAAAGACCGACGGCATTAGAAGTGCTTCAACTAACACTGTTGAGATTGTTTCAACTGTTGGTACTGAAAGAAATTCTGCAAACAACATGGGAACTTCAACGGCTGATGGTGACTTGGAAACTGGGACCGCGGGAACTACCACGACCGACGACATTGGTGGTGATTCTGCTAAGACGGTTTTAGCAATTAGCACAGAAATCGTTTTTGCCTACACCGCCGGAACTTCATCGCCAGACATCATGGGAGACATAGCAAGCAACACTATGGGAACTCAAAGTACCTACGACTTTAGCAGTGTTTCAGCTAAAAGCATAGAAAGATTTTCTGCGATCACGGTCGGAACTTTATCATCGCGCGTGAATGGAGACATTTTAGCAAAATCTATGGAAACTGTTAAGACCAACAACATTTGGAGTGCTCCAGCTAACACAATTGGGGTTGTTTCAACGGTTGGCGCTGAAGTCACTTCCACGAATAAAATGGGAACTGCCTCAACAGACGCCATTGGTGACATTGAAACCGGCACCATAAAAACTAGCACGATCGACAACATTGGCAGTGTTTCAGCAAGAAAAATTGAAGACGGTTCTGCTAGAACCATAGGAGCTATATCACCAAACGACGAAGGAGACATGATGGGAACTCAACTGACCAAGGACATGAGCAGTTCTTTAAACATCAGTCTTCAAACTGTTTCAGCTAAAACCATAGAAAGTGTTTACACGAACACGAAGGGAACTGCGTCAACAAGCCTCGATAGCGGTATTGCAGCAAGCACCATGATGGAAACGGTTACCACCGACGCTATTCGAATAGCTTCAACAAGCACGATTGGGTCTGCTTCGAAAATACCTAGTGGATTAACGAACGCCATTGGGACAGTTTCAATTAACCTAATTACATCTAGCTCAATTAATATCAATGCAACAACCGGGCCAACTACTGCAGGCAAATTTGCGCCAAAATCTATAGGTATTTTTCTTTCTCTCTCGCTTTCTATCTATCTCAGGTGCCTTCATATGATAATCATTAGAAAATTGTGGTTTGATTTTAGACTAAATTCTGAGACATAATTAATATTGCTACAGCTACAACAGTCTATCTTAGTCGATTTACAATTAGGGAATTAGAAGCAGCCTCTGCCGCACGAATAACACTATATTTGAAAGCTGTGCTTATGCTTGAAAACTTAAATACATGTAACTCAGTTTTGCGTTAACAAATCAAGAACATAACTTAAGGGGTCCAATTTTTGGCCATTTTTACTTTCTCCTATTTCGCTTGTTTTTGCATTTTTCTAATCTAAACGGAACATTTTAAAATAAAGGACGGATCTCTAACGATTGTTAAGCAATTTCGCCAGAAGCAGGAAACCAGGAAACTAGGAATCCCAAAGAGTGAAGTGACATAAAATATCGAAACTGGGTAAAGCTAGCCATTGCCATCATTTATGGCCTGGACAATGGCTGGTGTGACTTGTTTTAAAAAGAATTTTGATTTAGGTTTTTAAAACTTTTGATTTAATAATTAAGATTTGAAATTTGACCTCATTTCTGCATGGCTTCCTATCTTTACTTATCATCTGTAAAAAATGTTAGAAATTGACGATTTTCCTGTGTGTCAAATAAAGATTTTTATAGCTCTTTAGGATACTTAAATCAAAATTAGATTTCAAGAGTTCGCAGTTCATGATCATGGCTACATCATAAATTCAAAATTAATTACGCAGGTTTGTTAGTTTGTCGCAGGAATACAATCTGCAGTTTTTCGATTTATATGTTCAACACGTGCAGACCTGAAGTTTGAGGTGAAGTTATTGAACAACCGTAAAAATACAAATCTAATTTCAAAAACTCGTTAAAATCCCCCCATTCGAACTACAATGCAAACGTGAAAATGAGGCAAATAAAAGATGGTGGAAATATTAAAAATGGACCAATTCACAAAATCAGTAAACCTTCCAATGCGGTCTCAAGTAAGCAAAATACAGTTTCTATTAAAAACATAAAATTTACAATTGAAGATCAAAAATGGCAAAACCGACACACTTATGTTTTGTTTAGAATGTTACAGCGATTATGTAATGATCAATGGGAGCTGTTGGAGCATACTGCTGTTTGTGGTCATTGGTGTTTCCCTGGTGGCCATCTTAATAGCAGGAGCGTCCGCGGTCCACTGGTTCAAGTCAGTTGTTTTTTTTATTTGGCTTACTTAATTAAGTTTTTTGTCCGCATATTTAAGCCCACTACAGTTCATGATAACTCTGAAGAAAAGTCAAATCAAGACTGCCGATTGTAAATGAAATATTTCGCTTAGCTTTCGCCTTTTGAGATGTACTTTACATTTTAGGTCTTCGAAAAACTCGAAGGTGGAGCCCGAATAGATTCTTACAAAACACCATGACCTTCCGTATGAAGATTCAAATTCACCAGGATAACAAGTCTTTGTTTTTCTGTGCCAGCAAACAAACAATGAAGGTCGTCTTCGACAAACAGTCAATGCCAAAGGAACAAGTAGACCAGATTTAAATTTGTGTGCCTGTTTATTCTTCGCTGAATTACAGTTAATGGGTTTTTGCTAAATGGTTGCTCAATATCTAACAAGTTTACCCTTAAAAGCGGGAATATTTCGCGGCTGAGCCATGCAGATATCACTATCGCTATCACAATAAGATGTCGCTTATAAAAACTTCTGGAATCTTTTTTCGAAATACTTAATTTCGTCGTGGCATGGTAAAGAGAAGCACCTCATTTGGAGGCCGTTGGAAAATTTCTTTCTAGTAGAAAACTGAGTTTGAACAAAAACGATTCCGAAATTCTTGCCTTTGAATCATGAACTTCTGAATAAAATAAGCTAAGCTAAAATTTAAATATTCATTCAGTGCAAGCTCTGTGACCAAATTGTGTCCACAGCAAATAAACATTTCTACATCCACTGAGTCAATCTCAGATTATCGCGGTGGCCGTCTAGTGTCTTATCACTACACAGTCGTTACTCTAATATACAGTTCCTCAGTTGATTGACAGTCCTAGCTCTGCCAAAATAAGACTAGAACTGAATCAGATCAGCCGAGCTTAAAGTTCAAATGTCAAGGTTCGAAACTGAAGTTAGTCCTCATACGTTGCATGCTACTACTAATCCCTGGTTAGACATGTACATTGTTAAAAGATAAACAAATAAAGTATGGCGTTTTACTAATTGATATTGTTTGCGGAGTAGTTCAGATACAAATAGCGCCAGTTTGTATTGCTTAATTTTAAGATATTAATTTTGTAAAATTCAATGAAGCTTCTGCAACAGACTTCGATACAATTTATCTGAAATCTGACAGGATTGCTTTGATCAATTCCTGCTGACCCTAAAAATAAAAACATACTGGCCCGTGTTTTGGAGATAGGGGAGGCTGAGGAGAATAATAACACGACATGCATTACATGTAATAAACCCGGAGAATGCATTCTCCTTAGAGGATTCACGAAAAGAGTCGTGAGGCTGAAAAGACGTTTCTTAACTGTATTGAAAAAACTTATAAATAAGGGATGCAAAAAACAACGATGAATAATTCATTATATCGTCATCTGATACACTTGCAATGCAATAACTGAAAATTTAGATAAGCAGTCGTTATCCGTACCTACCGCGGCGCTTTAGTTTCTTTTTCTTTAGTTAAGAACACATTATACATCGTCCAATGTGAAGGCTCATGTTTACCTCCCAGATAATTTCTAAATAATAGTTCCATTTGATTTGAACTTCTTGATCTAGCGCACTATGTTTTGCTTGATCAATGTCTCCTTCGTATGTTCCCCATTTTTCGTCATTTGTAGTAGACGGCCAAACTCTGTCCAAGGCTACGGATCAAGCATTTACCTGGCTGTTAGAAACAAATTCGGAAAGGAAAGCCTGCGCTAGCCTTATCATTTCGCTAGGTAAAACGAAGATGACCAGAAAATTTGGCAACTTACTAATTTGCAAAGACCCATACTCAGGGCATTGGAACAAACAAAAATTCTCCTAAAAATATTCAAGTTGATAATATTTTGGACATATAACTTACATGATCTAAGATGCAGCAATTAGTAGTACTTATAAATCAGGTATCAGTTAGATTAAAATTTATTAATAACAAACGATAAATGATACAGGATTCATCCGGCTTGTACCTAAAAACTGAATGCTAAAAACAACTCTTCACTTTGGAATCATTTGTTAAATGATTCAAGTGCACCATTGCTAACGAGCATTATGAACATTATGATTTTAGAAAACTTCTGTAAAATATTGCTCTTTTCCTGATCTAATTTGCAATCTTTCGTTGGGTTTATACATCATGTATATTTCATGAGAGCAACTTGAAAAAGGCGCATGCGTAAATACATTACGGTTGTCAGTCAATTTTTCATTTTTTGGGCAACTCAAATCAACATGAAGAATAAAACGTAGAACATGGCAGTTGCCATATTCTCGCCGCCGCCGTCATCTCTGGTGGTCGATCATGATTCTTAGTTTTATTCAATGAACTCCTACGCGTCGACCACTGTCCAAGAAGCGATAAACTGGTTCAGGATCGTCTCTGAAGCGCTTGAGCAATCTGTTCACTGGGTCAGGTAGACCAAGGGCCTTTTCGCGCGCGAGTTAAAAGAGTCGAATTAAAAACCTTTAACTAGTTTAGCTCTGCAGGCGGGTTAAACCTCCCACATTAGTACATTGGTTCGGACTGCGGAGATGGTACAAGTACTGTTAAAATGGACAAGGGCCTGTCAGAGGAGGGGGTCTGTGCTCAAATGTTAGACACAAGAATAGGCGGAACATATTAAGAGAGTAAGCAATCCTTTGAACTTTTACTTACCAGGGCTGTGTGTGAAACTAGGCCACTTTCGCATAGTTTCAAAAGATAACGCAACATAATTTTTCTCTGTCAAGGTAGTGATTCTTTTTGGAGACATAAACTTTGAACCATGATTACTCATTCATTAGCTATATACAAGCCGTCTTTATATCAAAATGAAGCTTAACATTCTCTCTTTCTAATGAATACAACGAAACAAATGTTGGATTTTGAAAAAATTTAAAAGATTTTTGAAGAAGTGCAATTTTTCAGATTTTGTACAGACTGATTTTTTCAAGAGACATTGATTATATCATTCGATACCTCTATCAAACACCTGGGGACTCTTTTTTAGTTGTTATGAAATCACTCTTCACAGTGGAACATTAGCTAAAATAAAATATATGTTAACACAGACGAAAAATATATTTCTATAACACAAAGATACCACTGCTACCGCTAAACAACTGCAATTATAACATAAAACTATAGCACAGAAGCCAAAACTATGATGATGGTAAATTAAGGAAGCCTGTTCTGTGCCGGACTAAATGACCAGAATACTTATAAACTATATGCATCGTATGTATGACAGTATGTCAAGCTGTGTCACAATTATGGTTCCTGCATTAGCTGGATTCGACGTATGAGAATTATAAGAGTTCGTCATTTCGGCCTTGGCCCCCACCGCCGTGCACACAATGGCTCATACATAAAATTAAGTACATCAGGAGGGATGTATTGGCAACCGTTTAGAATTTTACAGCACTAAGCACACCATGTCATAGCCGTAATGTTCCAGGCAGGGATGGGGGCCTACAGGCAAAAGCTGCAACGAATTTGCCCTAGGAGGTTCCTGCTCCAACTGGAACAAAAATTTTGTACCGCACAACACTCATTGACTTCTTGCAGCAGTTTTCCCGTGTTTGCTCAATAAGAGTTTACCATCTCCTATGATTATTTCCTGTTTTGGGCCATGCTATACCACGAATGGCCATGCTATAAGCTGGTACCAGGAAGGTTGTAATGGTAACCAGGGATCTGTGAAAGCGGACCAGAATTTGCCACGTCATTTTAGCTGGGTAGATTCAAGTGTAGAATTAATGTTATCAATGCTGCCATCCTTAGCAACAGCGATCATATTAATTTTCCGCTAATTAACAGCCAATTCATGCTTGTTTAATGAAAGTTTGTTAATAGCTATTTGCAGCTTTCAATCACATTTTGTTTGCCTGTATAGTTATAACGTACTACACTGTCGGCAAAGATACTGAGTTGATCAAGGCACTGAGTACATTCAAGGATATACATGCTTTGCTGTAAAAGGTTTTAGAAATCAGGCAACAAGTAAGCAATGAAGTTAAGCTCAAAGCACCTCAGCAGTACGGTCAACTTTAACTGTTAGGGCAAAAGTTCAACTGGTGCGAAAGCAACACGTGATGATTGACTGGTCCTGGGTGAACAAGCAAACCTCAAGAGCGGAGAGACTGGGAATGAAAAATTCCATGTGCCCGCTTTCAATTTTCCACAAGGAGTTTATCTACTGTTTGCTGTGTTAAATGAATAACAATTTATATGACACTTTTAAATGTGCCGTTCATCTACCGTTCCTCTACTGTTCACTCGTGACCTCCAACAGTGTAATCGCAAACCTGTCTATCATGTATCGAGAGTTACTTTATTCCATTACAACTAATTTCTGATGGCACACTAATTGCATTTGTTAATTTTCCAAAGCTTCGTTTGTTATGCTAGATCTAAACAATTATGGCATACCAATTGCTTTTGTTAATTTTTTTAAAGCGTCCGTTTGTTATGCTAGATCTAAACAGTCAAGAGTAATGAACGTAGGTAGTTGGAAACGAGCAATATTTACAGTTTTCATGTGCATGTGTATGTGCAATGCAAGACGATTGCTTTTCAGTATGTAGTTGCATACACAATTCTGAACTACATTTTTACTTTAAATATCGCTGACTCCCTAATTGTAGATATGACGAAGAGGACAATCATACGTTTTCTGGGATATGCAATTTTATGGTTTTACCTCCTTAGTTCCACGAAAGGTTAGTTGCTATGATGTGTAAGAAGGCATAATTAAGGGTGGCTTGAAACAAACATTTGTCCCACCTTATCAGGTGTCCATAAAAGTGTAGGGCTTGTACTATTGCCTGCCAGCCATAGCTATAATTAAATGGGATAGATTGATAACAAATGAGATAACAATTGGATTCTGCAATTCTGCAAATTCTGCAAACAACAGTCGTTTATGGCTAATGCTGGTCACTTAAGGTCTCAGAGGTTACTTTTTAATAATTTCCTATGTATTTGTTGGAATTATTCGCTGTGCTGTATTACTTGCTTTCTTTCTTCTTACAGGCATTTCAAGCATTTCTTTCAATGCTATCCAAACTGCGTCCACAAACTTGATTAGCGAAAAATCAATCAATACCGTGAGATCCGACGCGTCTAGAACTGCTAGAACTTTTTCAACTTTGAACATTGAAGGCACTCAGTCGAACACCATTGGATCTGCGTCAGCAAAGACCAATGAAGGAATCAAAAGCAAGACCATGAGAACTGCTGCGACCTATATCTTTAGAAGCGCTTCAACTAACACTGCTGGGACTGTTTCAACTAGGATTATTGAAGGCGCTCACACGAACACCATTGGATCTGCGTCAACAAAGACCAACGTAGGAATCAAAAGCAAGACCATGAGAACTGCTGCGACCGATATCTTTAGAAGCGCTTCAACTAACACTGCTGGGACTGTTTCAACTAGGATCATTGAAGGCGCTCACACGAACACCATTGGATCTGCGTCAACAAAGACCAACGTAGGAATCAAAAGCAAGACCATGAGAACTGCTGCGACCGATATCTTTAGAAGAGCTTCAACTAACACTGCTGGAACTGTTTCAACTAGGATCATTGAAGGCACTCACTCGAACACCATTGGATCTGCGTCAGCAAAGACCAATGAAGGAATCAAAAGCAAGACCATGAGAACTGCTGCGACCGATATCTTTAGAAGAGCTTCAACTAACACTGCTGGAACTGTTTCAACTAGGATCATTGAAGGCGCTCACACGAACACCATTGGATCTGCGTCAACAAAGACCAACGTAGGAATCAAAAGCAAGACCATGAGAACTGCTGCGACCGATATCTTTAGAAGCGCTTCAACTAACACTGCTGGGACTGTTTCAACTAGGAACACTGAAGGCGCTCACACGATCACCATTGGATCTGCGTCAACAAAGACCAACGTAGGAATCAAAAGCAAGACCATGAGAACTGCTGCGACCGATATCTTTAGAAGCGCTTCAACTAACACTGCTGGGACTGTTTCAACTAGGAACACTGAAGGCGCTCACACGATCACCATTGGATCTGCGTCAACAAAGACCAACGTAGGAATCAAAAGCAAGACCATGAGAACTGCTGCGACCGATATCTTTAGAAGTGCTTCAACTAACACTGCTGGGCCTGTTTCAACTAGGAACACTGAAGGCGCTCACACGACCACCATTGGATCTGCAACAGCAAAGACCGTCTACAGTCAAATTGCTTCAGCTAACGCAGCTGTGGAAACTTCTTATGGTCCTGCAGGAAATGGATTAACAGACATCCTTGAAACGGTTTCGACAAAGTGGCACTCATCCTCGCCAATTAACATTCCTGTAGCAACCAGTCCCACCGCTCCTGTTTCAAAACCTGCAGGTACTTTCATAAACTTTCTTTTGAAGCAAGCAAAGAGTCGTATGTGGGCTTTATGCTTTAAAGTCAATTTCGATCAATTTCGACAACAAAAATTGACTGCAACTTTCACGATATTTTGTGAGATTGAGATGTTTTATTATTTTTTAAAGTTTTGTCGCTACAATACAATTTTGCGGCTCCAATATTCACGTTGGCTTAAGCATGAGAGGATTTGACGCAAAATTCAAATTGAAGGCCAGTGTCACTATTCAGATAACGGTTTAACGTTTGGTTTGCATAGAATGCTACCGCAATCATATAATGATCAATGGCAGCTGCTGGAGTATAATGCTGTTTGTGGTCATTGGTGTTTCCTTTGTGGCCATCTTCATAGCAGGAGCAACAGTGGTTCACTGGTTCCTGTGAGTTCAAAAGTATTAAAGGTTACTTAATTTGTTTTTTGCCCGGAAATTTAGTTCATGATAACTTAAGCCAAGAGCACGTACTTATAAGGGTATGACATGCGCCATACCGTGCAGTGAAGGGCCAAAGATATGCTATGCGTGCTATGCTGACCCCCCTCACCAGCGTGCACCACATAAGCAAATCCCCTCTCACACTGACCCTATATAGGGTTTAGTTCAATACAATGGTCGCTCATTCGCTTTGTATATTTTCTACATGCAAGTGCAAATCATACGCACTTATGATTGGACCATGACGATTCTAATACTATTAAAATCATCAAGAGTACATAATATAAGAGTGTGCCACTAGGTACACTCTATGTTATCAGAGCAAAAACTATGCTCTGCACGCTAACGGCCCACCCCTCCCCCCGCAAATCAGACCCATCACTTCAAAGAATTTTTTGAGCGCTATGTTTACGTTCTAAAGCTCGAAGCATGCCAAAAATTCGCGCACGCACTGCTTGTGGTTT
>JASAND010002536.1:0-125030 GCA_030248195.1 Trissonchulus latispiculum
CCCCAGAAGCCGCAAAAGCTTTCTCGACTCTAGCCAACCCAACTATCTATCCTTAACTGGTCGGTAAATGGGTACCACTACGGTGGAAGGTAACAGGAGTCTGTGCAGAAGGGCCGGCCCCCCTTCCAAGGATACAGTAATCATTTGAGGTGACACTCCTGGCTCTACGGCTAAGAATCCGGGGATGAGAACCGGCACCCCCATGTCCTGTGGCAGGACGGAGATATCTCCTGGGATAAGCCTTTACCTTTACACAGCCAGACAATTCTGAAACATTCGTCTACATACGTTTTTATGAAGGATCACCGGGGAAAGGTTCATGTCGGCCGTCAGCTTTACGCATTAGTCGCGTCGACGCCGCTTTGGACGAGGCAGGCCGGTTCCTCCTGGAGCTGCAGCAGCTTGGGTGGTCTGCCCTGCAAACAAAAGAGAAACGAAAGTAATACAAGAAATAAAAATGCCCCTCTGGAGCATGAAAAAAGTAATATGGGTGATGGTGAGGTTGCAAAATCAAGAGAAGACTAGTTTTTTAAATGCTTAATATGGGGCAAGGTTCAAAAATAGAAGAGGACTAGGTTGTGAACGAATTAATATGGGCACAGCTTCGCCGAACAACCCATATTCGCGGTTTGTAAATGTAAATTATTATGCATATCCACGATACATTTAGTTTATACATAGTTCATAAATTCTTCTAAATAGGTTCTTCCGATCATGCGTCAGTCGATTTTTCACTTTCTGTTCGTTGCAGAGAAAAGCAAAAGTTTTTTCGTAATTTTTTTGCCATGAACAAACCTGAAATCAGCAGAATTCTTAGTTCGGTTGATTGGAATAATATATTATGGCATGGTTTCGATGGTATGTTACCAGTAGTTGAACATTTTTGGAATAATTTTGTCCGATTTATACATAATGTTATTGATGAATATGTGCCTAATGTGAAATGTATGTCTTCAAATCTACACTGGCCTGACAATTTAAAAAGGCTTGAAAAAAGGAGATCAGATGCATTTAAAACATGGACTAGAAATATGGATTTTAATGCGAAACAGGAATACCGAGCTTTAAACGATCTTTTTAACAGAGAATTAAAGCAGTTTTTAAGAAAACATGAAGAGGACCTGGCAAAAAATCCAAATAGTAGAAAATTCTTTAAATATGCCAACCAAAAGCTCAAAGTTAAATCTGAAATCCCTGTGCTTAAACTGGACCAACAGCAATCTGCTGTATCAGACATGGATAAATGTAAAGCTTTATGTGAATTTTTTGGCTCAGTCTATACTCATGATGATGGGAGATTGCCAACTGTGGTTCATAGGTGTGTGACTAGTTGTGAACGTATGAACTTTGATGTGCTTGATGTATTTGAAGTTTTATATAGGTTGAAACCTACTCTAGTTGCTGGTCCCGAGGACATTCCGTATATCTTCTATAAGACTTTTTCTGCAGAATTAGCTTATCCTATATACTGTATTACTGATTTCTGTTACCATCTTGGTCAAGTGCCTCAAGGTTGGCGTGATGCAAATGTGGTGCCTATTTATAAACATAAAGGTTCAAGATCATCTGTAGACAACTATAGGGACGTATCTTTAACTAGTGGAGCAGCCAGACCTTTAGATTACTTGATCAATAAACATGTTATGAGTCATTGTATTAAAAATAGAATACTTGCGACAAATCAACATGGATTTTTAAAAGGAAGGTCTACTGTTACGATTTTATTAAATTGTTCTTTTCAGTGGTTCAAAGATTCAGATTCTAAGCAGTCTATTGACATTGCATACATTGACTTTAAAAAAGCTTTTAATTCACTATCAATTCCGAAATTGAAGGTCAGACTAGAAGCTTATGGTATTACTGGAAAATTCTTAAATATAATCGAAGCTTTTGTGTTTGGGAGAAGACAAAGGGTTAAAATAAGTGATTCGTTTTCTGACTGGTGTGATGTTGTTAGTGGTGTCCCGCAGGGGTCTGTATGTGGACCTACCTTGTTCTTAGTTTTTATTAATGAATTTCTGCACTCGTGTGAGAATATACATTGTTGTGCATATGCCGATGATATTAAGTTTTTTGCTTCCGGGGTTAACCGTCACAGAACCCTGCAGTCTTTAATTAACAGGTTACAAAATTGGGTCAATGAATGGCAACTTACGGTTTCGATTCCTAAAACTGTCATTTTGTACATCGGTCGTTCAAATGAAAAAGTTCAGTATTCTTTTCAAAACGAGATACTCAAGAAAGTGGATGGCTACTCTGATCTAGGTATATGGGTCACAGAGAATTTAAAATTTGCTATTCATATCAACAAAATTAAAAATAAAGCAATGTCTGTTTTATCTTTACTACTAAATAACTTTGTTTCTGATGATATACAACTTAGAATGAAATTATATAAAGCGTATGTTATTCCAACTTTGTCTTATGCGTCTGAAATATGGAACCCTTGGTTGAAAAAAGATATTGAAACTATTGAAAAGGTTCAAAAAAGATTTTGTTCATCCTTTGCATTTTTTGAGGGTTATTCTTATAAAGACAAGTGTGCTATTCTCTCACTTCCATCTCTTGAATTAAGACGTTTAATTACTGACCTAGTTATGGTGTATGAAATAATGTATGGCTACACGATTATATCTGCCACTGACTTGTTCAACTTTGTGGATTCGCCTTATGCTACAAGAGGTCATTTGCTTAAATTGAAAATTCCAAAATCGTATATATACTGATATTCATAAATTTTCTTTTGCTTGCCGAGTACTCAAACCATGGAATGCTCTACCGGAGTCGATTGTATTAAGTAAGGACATTACTCAATTTAAGAATGGATTAAATGAATGTAAAGGTACCTTGGTCAGTTTTCTACGTGTTTATGACTTTTAGTTTCTATTGTCTTCGCGTGTTATACAATTGTATTGTCGTTATTCCGTTCGCATTCATTTGGAGTAAATCTTTCTTTCTTTTCTTTCTTTCTAACCTACAGCTACGGTATATATGTGTTCGAGCTTTATTCGAACTTTTAGTTTAGCAAACGTTTTCTTCAATAAGTGCTTTATACCAACCACTGCATTTTACGTATCCATTTATACGGAAAATTTATACTCAAGAATAATTTAGGACTCTCCGACGATCTTCTATTTCCTCCTGACTTGGGCAAATAGCTTTAGCATCATAGCCTTAGATTTCTCCTAGTAGTAGAGCCTGCCGTAGTTCAACACAACAAAATGATGATAATTTACGTATACGTATATTCCTAGGTAGTCTAACAGTGTACACAAACAGCTATATTCAATGAGTATTTAACTGCTTAAATTTTTTATTGACTGACATTGATAGCTAAAGCTAAGACGAAACGTGAAATCCCGCGAATATGGGTTGTTCGGCGAAGCTGTGCACATATTAATTTGCTCACAACCTAGCCCTCTTCTATTTTTGAACCTAGTCCCATATTAAGCATTTTAAAAACTAGTCCTCTCTTGATTTTGCAACCTCACCATCACCCATATTTCTTTTTCATGCTCCAGAGGAGCATTTTTATTTCCTGTCCTTCTGTCATTTTAAAGGATCCCTTTCCAGCAATGCGGCAATGGATACAAGGAGCTTGAACAGTGCCGTAGGTAGAGCAGAAAACTGATTATATAAATATACAGTACCACTTAGTTCTCACCTCCGCCCCAAGCTTCGGCCGCTGCAACCTCTGTTTGTGGGTGGTATAGGGATAAAACTTTTTCGCCACCAAAAAGAGTTGGACAGTATGCCCATCGTGTTCAGCGAGACGGAATTACTATATGGAATATGGATACCGGCACAGGGGTGAAAAGCGTTGTTTTAGGTGGTTTGACCAGTGGTCAGTCGGCCCCATAAACCGTAGTGACCACTAGTCATTCCCTATATTTCGGCAATATGCCCATTGAAACGGGCGTAATCGATTTACTATATATGCCCCCAACCAAAACGCCGAAAAACGCTGTTTTAAGGGGTTTTACCACTGGTCAAAAGACCCCATAGGCCGTAGCGACCACTGGTCAGTTCCCTCGATTTCGGCAATATGCCCATTGAAACGAGCGTAGTGGATGTACTATATATATATATGCTCCCAACCAAAACGCCGAAAAACGCTGTTTTAAGGGGTTTGACCACTGGTCAAAAGACCCTATAGGCCGTAGTGACCACTGGTCACTTCCCTCGATTTCGGCAATATGCCCACTGAAACGAGCGTAACGGATTTACTATAAATGCCCACAACCAAAACCTCGAAAAACGCTGTTTTTAGGCTGTTTGACCAGTGATCAATAAACCCTATAGGCCATAGTGACCACTGGTCACTTCCCTCGATTTCGGCAATATGCCCATTGAAACGAGCGTAACGGATTTACTATAAATGCCCACAACCAAAACGCAGAAAAACGCTGTTTTTAGGCTGTTTGACCAGTGATCAATAAACCCTATAGGCCGTAGTGACCACTGGTCACTTCCCTCGATTTCGGCAATATGCCCATTGAAACGAGTGTAGTCGATTTACTATAAATGCCACAACCAAAACGCAGAAAAACGCTGTTTATAGTGTTTTCCGTACTTTGACCCTGGGCGAGGAACCACGGGAGCCATGCTGACCAGTGGTCACTGCGGGCAGTATCGGCAGTATGCTCATCGTTTTCAGCGACCCCGATTTACCATATACGGATACCACCCCGAGGCCGAAAAACGCCATTTTTAGTGACTTTTAGGCCATTTCTAGTAAAAGTGGGACTTAGAAACTTTTAGCCCAAACAGGCCAAAAAATGCAAAGTTTGGGCCTATCTCCTGAAAGCTAGGAAGCAAAATTAAAAAATCCCCCTCGTTACTTTATGCACCCCTACCGGTAATTTCCAACAAAAGATACTAGACCTCTCCAGTTTCTACCCAGTTCTAGAAAAGTGTGACCAAAATTTGCGAAAAATAGCGAAAGTCCGAATTTGGCCCCTTGGCACAGAGCCAAAATTGGCCAGGTGCCAAAATGACCAAAAAAGGTAACATGGTGGGATCCTGTCTACCAACATAATATAATAGTAGTAACGGTTTTACCACTCCCGGACCTCTAATTAGCTGGCACCAGGCCAACACGGTCTCCAGGGAGCCGCGCAGACGCCTTTACACCCATAGGTACCAACATATGTAGGCACCTACATAATTATAGCAAAACATTCGTAACAAACAAAGCTTCAATTTGATATATACATAAATCATAACATTTGGTTGCGTATTAAAACAGATAGAAAGGTTTCATGTTGCATCTTAGTGAAATCATATGAAACGCTTTTGTCCCTTATTACCCCGTTTTACCCTATGGGCGATACTAAGGCAGACGCACACTTGAGCCTTGCAGTGATGTCCACTACTCGGGCTGATGCACACCTTGTTAAACGTCAAATTCTGTTGGCAGGAAAGACTTACATCTAGTATTAAGGCAGACGCACACCTTACAAAAGTGCACACTACGGAGAAAATGCCCTCGACGGGCAACCAAACCGGTAGAATAGGGAAACGCGTAGATATAAATTACACGGTGATTGGTATACAATTCGGCTTCGACTAAAGCAGAAAAATGCCGTTTTCATCGTGGAAATGGCAGAAACCAGCTTTGTGCGCCAAATAGGGACTCTAATCGGCAATTAAAATAATCGAAACCAGCTCTGTGTTCCGAATAGCGAGTCTACTCGGCAACTAAATTAATCGAAACCAGTGCTGGAAGTCGAATAGGGACTTCCCTCCGTCCGCCCTATTCGCGCGAACTTTGAACCTCACTTGCATGCATGAAAATCTAAAGGTTGGAAGATCCCTTTACTTTTCCGACAACAGAAGCAAACAGACCAAACATCAACTCAACATAAACTACGGACAATCATTTTAATGGTGGCAATTTAATCAGTGGTAATTTTGAACATTTTTATATATATATATATATATATATATATATATATATATATATATATACTCGACCTCAGAAAGCTTGATCACAATACACAACTCACTCAATTCAAGCATTGTTCATGCCAACTATTTTCATTACACCATTTACAACCTCATTCATCAATGTCGAGGGATCAATAATCTGCAAACTATAACTCCATACTGTACAACCTCACCACATTAATGAAATTGTAATGAGATTTTGCCCACGAAATGTGCACTTTTGTAAGGTGTGCGACTGCCTTAGTAGATGCAAGTCTTTTTCCTGCCAGCAGAATTTGACATTTAACAAGGTGTGCGTCAGCCCGAGCAGTGGACATCTGTATACATATTTTAGTGCCTTAGTATCGCCTATATATGTTTTGGAGCACATAGCTCCAACCCCTGGCCCAGGAGGAGGGTGGGTTTTCCCCTCACGTTGTAAACACGAACCTGATGGCACGCCAAGCCATGGCTACTGCTGTCCTGAGGAGGGAAACGACGTCGGCGTGGCATACTGGACTGAGCCACGACAGATCCAGGACATTATTTGGGGACCGCGGGCCGGTCCCAAGTAACCACGAAATGGGCATCCCCAAGGCCCACCGAACTCTACTCTCACAGCTGCGAACTGGTAAATCCCTCCTCTTAGCCCAATACAGGCATACTATTGATCCAGCTGGCTGTCCCTCCCCCCTTTGCCCTGACTGCCTACAGGAAGAAGAAACGCTCGAGCACTTGATCTTGAGCTGCCCCAGGAAATCAATAACCCGGCGTACCCACCTCGACTGCTCCCAAGGCCTGGCCGTCCTGTGGTATGACCCTCCCGGGGTGTTGGACTTCCTCCGGGGTACCGGGCGCCTTTAGCCCGGCTATATGGTCTCACCGATTGGCCCCAGATATGATGATGATGATGATGGCACGCCAAGTGACAATACTCCTGCCACAAACTTATGAGCATCATTCAAGCAATCGTCATAGGAAATCCACTGGTAATCACTGCCATCCACACGGTAGCCTAAACATCGGCCTTCTTTAGACTTCGATTTTCTATGCAGAAAGTTTTCATAAACTGACTCCAAGGCGGGACGCAGACCTTCACAGAATTTCCAGGGATCAGAATCGCCCCACTGGGCAGCACGGTGACAGCCGGAGGGATCTAATGACCTGGATTGATTGGATAAATCGAGAACTGTCGGAACAAAATCGGAACAAAATCATCCCTGGCTTCCAAATAAAATTTAAAAAGATAAAGAGTCACTACAGCAATAATGACAACGAGGCAAGCTGTTAATAGCAGAAACATCTAAACAAAATATTTACAACGTATGTATATATAGTCAAGCGGGAAAAAACCCACTCGCCAATGCGGGAAAAAACCCACCCCCAGTGTGGGCTTACCAGTATGAGCTATCAAGGATTTTAATAGCCTATCTTGAAGAGCATCCAAAATAACCCTGGAGGGTTTATTATGGTAGCTCCTATTGCTTCCCTGCAAATTTTTTGGGACTTTGAAATTTTTAGAAATTTTGGTCCGACCAAGTGCCGAAATTTGGCAAACTTTGCCAGGCCACCCTGAACTACTGGAAAGACTTAGACCAAAGCGGATTCTATGTACCTGTAGGGCATCTGTTGCGCTTCATGATGATATATGTCACACTGCTCTGACCCCTCCGGTGCGACCTGGGGGTGACCTGGAGTTGGTGGGAAAAAAACCCACGGCGGGAAAAAACCCACTTTTCAAAATTAAATTTTTTTCTAACCATTGACCGGAAAGGTCATAGCAATACATACATTTGTTTAATAGAGCCTATAGATTAATGCGTTTTAGAAAAATTTCCGTTTCCCCCAATACAATTCCTTGCCCTTCGGACTGCAGGGCCCTCAAAGAAAAAATCCCTAGAACAAGTCCAGCAAATTGGGTATATGTATATCGTGTATATATATACAAGTATATAACAAAAATGCTCCGCACAAAAGGGGATAATATGTGTGTTGGGCCTATGTCTGTCGTTTAAATTCCGGTTGAGAAAGCAAGTATATAAATCCGACACAGCAAGTTTGGGCGGGTGGTTCTATGGCGACAGTTGTTCAGTTCGATGCGGGCCTTCATTTGACTCGAAATTTGACCACTTTTGAAAATTTTAATTTTTGACCCAAAATCGCCAAGTCCCCACCCCACCCCACCACAGGCCTCTACAGCCACTTTAGGTACGCACTTCTATGACAAAAGTTGCTCAGTTCGATGCGGGCTTTCATTTGGTACCAAATTTGACCACTTTTGAAAATTTTAATTTTTGACCCAAAATCGCCAAGTCCCCACCCCACCCCACCACAGCCACTTTAGGTACGCACTTCTATGACAAAAGTTGCTCAGTTCGATGCGGGCTTTCATTTGGTACCAAATTTGACCACTTTTGAAAATTTTAATTTTTAACCCAAAATCGCCTAAGCCCCCACCCCACCCCACCACAGGCCTCTACAGCCACATAGGTACGCACTTCTATGACAAAAGTTGCTCAGTTCGATGCGGGCTTTCATTTGGTACCAAATTTGACCAATTTTGAAAATCTTAATTTTTGACCCAAAATCGCCTAAGTCCCCACCCCCACCCTACCACAGCACTCTACAGCCACTTTGAGCATGCAATTCTATTCTATGACAAAAGTTGTTCAGCTCACTTAGGGCTTTCATTTGGTACCAAGTTTGACCACTTTTGAAAAATTTTATTTTTGACCACTTGACCCCCTACCCGATTTACCCTTCAAACGGCAAAGTGGAACCAGCTCAGCAAAATGGGTGGGTCGGACGGCAAAACGGACACCGGAAATCAGCTGGGCGCACCAGAAAACCCCTATGGACAAAGTTTTGAGAGGCTATGCACAGTCCTATATGGTGTTCTTGGAAGTCGGTACCGACTTGACCCTCCCGACAGCAAAGTGGAACCAGCCCAGCAATATGGGTGGGTCCGACGGCAAAACTGCTTACGGGAATCAATTCGCCGTGCCAGAAAACCTTTGTATGAAAGAATTGAGCTTTCTAAGTTGAATACACAGCGAGAAATTTCGATTTTTCATTTTTCAAAGTTTCACCATTTTTGACCGGCCACTGTGGTCGCATGGGAAGTGATAGAGAAACGAGACTTAGCTATTTAGTTAGTTCAATATATGTAGTTTCTGAATATAAAAAGAAATCGGCTCCAGCTCTTAACGTTCGAGCTGCGCAGCGACCACAAAAATGGTCACTTTTCGCTCTGAACCGATTTTGCGGCGCCGCTGCGGCGCTGTGGCGCACCTGTGGCGCAAAAAAAGTAGCGATTCTTAAATGCCGCATGGGGTACTACCAGACCCTATACCCCTTTAGGTCCGGCCTCCGCTGCAGATTATGTGAAAGAGGCGGAAAGTCAGGACAATACTACCATTAAATAGGAGAAACCGAAGAAAAAACATCGCCGCCATAACCGGTCCGGGGCGCAACTTTTTAACGGAAAGTGATACGGGGCTGAAACTTCGCACACATACTAAACTCGATGTGCTCTACAATTTGCGCAAGAAATCTGCGCAGGATTTTGCGCAGCCTCTGCGCAGCTTATTTTACGGTGTCTCCAGGGACTTTTGACACATATTATAGGGGTCGCTGCCGCGACCCCTATGATATATATATATATATACCAGGGGCGCAGCAGGGGGCATGCGGGGCATGCGGCCGCATGCCCCGTCAGGATTCGGACATAAGGAAAATTAATCCAACGAATGGACAGCAAACTGGATGGAAGCAAAAAAGATTTGAAGTAAACTAAAAGAAAACTGTGCAAACAATGAAGAATCGTTTCAAACTTGGCATTTCTCAAAAATTTCTGCTCTCACCGCGCCTTGCGACGAAGGCAGGAAATTTTTATTTTTTCTATTTGTCTTTAGATACAAAATACAACAAAAAATTAATTTTCACAGTGAAAAAGTAATTTTTATACGACAACATATATACTTTCGAAAATTTCTGCAAAACGTGCTCTAAAATAGATTTCAAGCCTTTCATATTCTCAAAACGTTTACCTTTCAGTTGGAGGCGTATCGAAGGGGGTTTGGGGTTTGGTGGCTTTCGGTATATATACATATATTTTTCGTGCCGTCGACGCGTTGTCCATCACATTTTTTTAGAAATTTTGAGCCTTCGGCACGTTTTTCTTTGCGTTTTCAAACATTTTACGCCTTAGGCGCGTTCTTTCTTAAGTTTTTCGAAAAGTTTGTGCCGTCGGCGAGTTTTTTGTATACGCATTCTTTAAAAAATGTGCGTCGTTGATGCGTTTTTCTTTCTAGTTAGCAATTTGTCCTGACGCAAGATTGGCGCAGCTAGACTGGTAGTGGAACCAGCTTAAGCTGGACGAAAAGTTTGTACAAAGGTTACCAGAAAATATGGGTTTCAGTAGTGACGGGCACCGGATATTTTTGTTTTTCATATCCAGATATCCGCCTAATTTGCGTTAACGGATATCCTAATATCCGGTTATCCGCCTATTCCAAACTTAACTTCAAGAAAATTTTTCGATTTTGCAGTTGAATTTCTAATTTTTCTGTCAAATTTTCGGTGCGCTGTGAGTTTCTATCATAAACCCAAGCCGCAACCGTGGTTTCAAAAATATTTTCAGAAATTTTTGAAAAATATTTAAAATTTTTTGAAATTTTTGTCAGAAATTTTTCATTACTTTGTCTGAAATGTACACGGATATCCGGATATTTTTCTCAAATCGGATATTATCCGGATACCGGATATCCGGATATCCAGTGCCCATCACTACTCATAAGTAAATAGAAAAGTGCTTAGTTTAATTACTAGAGGTCTAAATTTGAAAATGTTCTCCAACTTTTGGAGGGCGGAGCTCCCCAGACCGCCCTTTTTAATATTCTAGATCTTCATAGGTAAATGCTTTCTGACTCGTCTCCATCATTATATATTAAGAAGTAGTTAATGTTTCCTGATGCAACGCTGACGCAAATCTCAATTTGTGACAACAAAAATATTGTTCAAGTCAAACTCGGTGACTACTCGCCGTAACGCCTTTTGAGTTTAACTCTTCTTCTTCTTCAAACCTCTCATTTCAAAATCCTGGATACGCCCCTACCTTCGCCAGGATCCCCTTATTGCAATGATTTTCATTTTTCAGTTGCTATTAACCTCCGATGTTCTGGACGGTTGGGGCTTTGTCCGAATGCAACCTTGCTTACATGCAACCTTACCTTACAGGAGCTTTTTTGGTCGCGTACATTTTTTAACGATTTGTGCGTTTTTTAAAAAATAGTGTGCATTTTGGAAAAATCTTAGCATTTTAAAAAATTGCTGAGTTTGAACTGTAACGCATAAGCATTTTTGGCTGTATTGTCGTATTCTACGTATATATTTTTGGCTTAAACTGCAATCCCCACACGTTAGTTGAGGTTTTAAAAATAATTTTAAATATTAACTCGCTTGCACACGAACTGACACTAGCGGCGCTATTGTTTTAGTATTCACTGTAAAAGTTTTTAGTCAAAAATAAGTAGATTTACTGTTAAATAGGCTGGAATTGAGTAAAAAACTCGGGCAAAGCCAAAAATTTTTGAAAAATTTGGCGTTCTGAGCGACTTTTTCAGGCAAAAATCAAAAGGACGCCCACTTTTTGGAATGGGACGACTGTCGGGAGTGGGAAGTCGTTTATGCCCCTCTCCAGCAACAATTAAAAGCGCAGCAAAAACACCTTAAAACACCATGGAGTTTGGGAAAACAAACCCAGTTTCAAAATCCATGGTCCGCATGCCCCGTCACAAAGTCCTGGCTGCGCCACTGATATATACGTATATATACATATAATAAAGGGGGGGAAATTAAGAAAAATAAAAAGTATATTGAAAAAAAAAAGGCGAAAAGGGGATATGTGGGGGGTTTTTTTTTTGGGGGGAAGCGTGGTTTAGGATTCCCTATGGGGATAGGTTAAATAATCGGGGGGGTAATTGGAAGCTGGGCACACCTGAAAACCCCTATAGACAAAGTTTTGAAAGGCCAGGTAAAGCCTACTGTGGACCTCCAGGAAGCGGTTTTCGATTTGACCCTCCCGACGGCAAAGTGGAACCAGCCGAGCAAAATAGGTGCCTGCTGTTGTTGATCTCCTCTTCCCTGTTCCTGTCGAGGACTTTGCCGAGATTCTGAATCACTGGCCTTTTCCCACAGGGGGGTAGGGGTGGGCGGGAAGGCCCTCCAGAATTTCGGTCCTCCGCCCCCCCAGAACTATAAAATGCCCGGAAAAATAGGATTTTTAGGGCAAATTTTGAAAAATTTTCCGCGGCTTCCGCGGATTTTTAGCTATTTTAAGTTTAAATTTAGGTTAAAACTCGTTATATATATAGTATTTTAGCTCATCAGCAAAAATAGCTATTTTTCAGCATTTTTCGAAAAACTTTTTCTCCCCTCCAAGAAATCCGTGCCCCCCAGACCTGGGGGTACCTCCCAGAAATTTTTGTATAAGAAAAAGCCAGAAATCACCCCGAAAATTTACAAAAAATCACCCAGAAACATCACTAAAAAATCACCCACCTAGACGGTTAACAACAAGCCGCAGCAGGAAAATTTTTTGCATGGTATAGCCGCAAGTGCCGACCTTAACCTAATAAGTTCGGCAGCCGAGGCCAACTCCTCCGACAAAGGGTGCCCAAAATAGTCGACCCACCCGAAATTCGACCCTCGGACAATTCCTGACCACACTAGAAATTTGTGCTGGTACCTGGGTTTTCTGTAGTGGGGGGGGGGGGGGGGGGGCGCGCCCCCTCGACCCGTTCCCCCCCCCCCACATTTTTGGGGTTCCCCCCACTCAGTATATATAAGGTGCGCAGAAAATGCCAAATTTTAAGTATTTTTAATCAAAATTTTCAAAAAACTTTTCCGGCTCCTCCGGAAGTCAAAAATCGTCTATTTTTGGTACTAAAACTTGATTTTTGACTTTCGAACTTACTTGAACTTAGTTGTAGCAGTATAGCCATGGTGGGAAAAAACCCACCCGCCTCCTGGACCAAGGGGTGGAGCTATGAGCCCCAAATCATAGCAGCAGAAACGCGACTCTTTCTTACCTATACGCGACTCTTTCTTACCTATAGTCAAGCGGGAAAAAAACCCACTTTTTTTTCTTGGACCAGAACTTTCGACTGGTTTGGGTTAGCACGACTTTGATACTATATTTAATTAGGGTTTGCCCTAAGCTTTCGAATGAGGTATAGTTTGTCTCCCTAGACCCTGCCGTTATGGAGAAATTAAAGTTTTCCGTGTCGGGAAAAAAACCCAATGCGGGAAAAAAAACCCATCGGCGGGAAAAAAACCCACCCGGATTTTTTGCTGGAAGCGTGCCAGAACAATTTTGACGGTGCCATTCGAAAGAGCGAGTTGTTTTTAGTAGGTCTACATCGAAAAATACCAACATTTTTGAAAATTTTCAGAAAAAATTGAATTTTGAAAATTTTGTATGTTTAACACGTAAACATAGGCAAATTTTGGAAATTTTTAAAAATTGTTTATTTTTGGCAGTTTAAGCATCCTATCGTGTAGAAAACGTGTTTTTCCTGTATTTAGAGCCAAACTAGACCCATTTTAAGGCAAAAATAAGCATTTTTGGCCAAAATTGAAATTTTGGCTTGAAATGGCACCATGTCCGATTTAGACCCCCTGGACTACCCATAACAGAACGAACCCGGGTAAAACCTATACCAATTTAATCTATAGGCTCTATTAAACAAATGTATGTATATATTAGTTTGACCTTTCCTGTTAACGGTTAGAAAAATATTCAATTTTGAAAAGTGGGTTTTTTTCCCGCCGATGGGTTTTTTTTCCCGCCAACTCTAGGTCACCCCCAGGTCGCACCGGAGGGGTTAGAGCAGTGTGGCATATATCATCATGAAGCCCAACAGATGGCCTACACATACATACTATCCGCTTTGGTCTAGGTCTTTCCAGTAGTTCAGGGTGGCCAGCCAAAGTTTGCCAAATTTCGGCACTTGGACGGACCAAAATTTTCGAAAATTTCAAAGTCCCAAAAAATTTGCAGGGAAGCAGTGGGAACAACAATAATGCAGCCTCTAGGGTTATTTTTGACGCTCTTCAAGATAGGCTATTAAAATCCTATATAGCTCATACCGGTAAGCCTACACTGGAGGTGGGTTTTTTTCCCCGCATATTGAAATGGGTTTTTTTTCCCCGCTTGACTATATATGTGCAAAGATCAAGTCATTTGGTTCACTCCTGCTCATTTTATGACATTTTGAAAATGACACCTGCCTTTTGGTCCAACCATGCCAAAATTTTGCAAAAGTTTGGACCGATGTAATTTTTGACTGGGTTGGGCTAGAAAAGCAAATATCTGCAATGATGGCAAGTCTTCCTTTTGCACACAGCCAAAATTAAATCGATCCGATGCACCGTTGGTCTGGCACATTGCCAAATGTGGCGGGAAAAAACCCACTTTGGGGGGGGGGGAACCCACCTAACTTTTTTTGAAAAAACTTTTAACCACCAAACAGGGAAACAATTCGACACTATAGCACGGTACTTTCGAGGACGCTGCATTGAGAGGCTATGTACAGTCCTATATGGTGTTCGCGGAAGTCGGTACCGACCGGACCCTCCAGACGGCAAAGTGGAACCAGCACAGCAAGATGGGTGAGTCAGACGACAAAACGGACACCGGGAATGAGCTGGGCGCACCAGAAAACCCATATAGACAAAGTTTGGAGAGGCAAAGTAAAGCCTACTATGGACCTCCAGGAAGCGGTTACCGACCAGACCGCTCAGACGGTCAAGTGGAACCAGCCCAGCAACTTGGGCTACTCGGGCAGCAAAACTGATAGCGGGAATCGATTCTCCGTCTCAAAAAACCTTTGTATGGCAAATTTGAGACACCCATGTAGCAAAATAAGAGAAAAAATTAAGTTCAAAGTACAAAAAGTACAAAAACTTAATTTTTTCACACATTTGGGCAACCCCCAAAAAAATGGGGGCTCCGAAGAGTGGAGGGGGAAACCGAAAAGCGGGGCCCCCCCCCCCCCCCCCCCCCCCCACTAAAAATGCCACTATATATATATGTGTATATATATATATATATATATATATATATATATATATATATATATATTAGGGATCAACCGGATATCCGGATCCGGATCCGGATCCTGCCGGATATTGCAGATCCGGATCCGGATCCGGCAGAAAAACCATCCGGATCCGGATCTTTTTTGCAGTTAATGAACCAAAAGAAATTTATTACTGAAACTAAACTATTAATGCCTGGAGCGCTCTAAATTAATTTCTAGCAGGGATTTTTCGTGCTAAGAGTGTAGCTTTTACTGGGGGCTGCCGCCCCCAGACCCCTGTGTACCTTAATATTCAACTGAACCCGAATCAGTAGACGTTGATATTTTGTTAACTAATTTTTATGATGCATGTCAGGTTTAATGAATTTTTTAATTTAACCATAAGTATATGTAATACGTATATGTTTTTTATAAATTACTGCTAAATAGGTGTCCATGCGTGCGGTTATTTTCCGTCATCTATAGACAAGAATTTAACAAATTTCCAATTTTCAGACTCCTTGACGTGTTGGGTTTTCTAAATTTTAAGTTGTGTATTTCTGAATTTTTAAGTGGTCATTTTAAGAAAATGGTTTCCTTCAAATTCTCGGTAGTAGCAAAATTTTAACTCTACTTTACTGCATTTAACCATACTTATATATTGCAAAATTATTAGACTAGTAAGCTTAACATTCTTGTAAACTCAAAAAATTTAACTTTAGTGAAATTTTTAAGATGGTTCCAAGTAAAATAGATCAGCAAATTTAAAGATTTTTATGAGCATGTACTGCCGTTTCACAAACTGAATAGATAAATAGATAAATACAAGCATATATAAATGAGCCGTGCTGACTACTTTCATCCTAACGATTTCGTTTCTAATATTTAATGAAAACGAAAATTCAGAGTTTGTTTTCGTATCGGTTGCGGTGAGTCTTGCTAGGCTTCAGCCGCTGCTACAAAGAACTTAACTGCCGGTATGCAATAACATATTCGAATGAACTGGATCAAAACGTTTTTTAAATTGAAAATGCTGGTTGCTAATAAAACTATAACTTGAATTATTTATTCGTAAATAACTATTTTCAGCAGCAACGGTATTGGTTTTATTTTTCTCAAGCTCCATGTAAGAAGTTAATGTTAATGTTAATCTACTTAAGCTGATTTTTTTGAAAAACTTTGATTGTAAACTATTACATGTTTGCGGCTGCGGCATATTCATACATTTCCAAAATTCGTTATATATATACTTAGCGATAATTGTTTGTTTCAAGCTAAATGTTTAAGTCATTTGCAGCATTCAAACAAAGAGAAATTGTTGAAACGTATTAAATAAATTCACTATCAGCATTAAAATATTACCAACTCCAAAAAACCCCATAAACATTAACAAAATCAAAGAAAATTTTAAAAATTTGCATGTATTTTGATGACTAGATCCGGATCCGGATCCGGCCGGATCCAAACTGGATCCGGATCCGGGTCCGGATCCGGCAAAATTTTAGATCCGGTCGATCCCTAATATATATATATAATATATATAAATTATATATATATATATATATATATGTTCCACCAGAGGGCCGAAAAATGCCATTTTTAGTGACTTTTTGGCCATTTCTAGCAAAAGTGGGACTTAGAAACAGACCAAAAATGCTGAGTTTGGGCCTATCTCCTGAAATTCTACAGAGCGAAATTAAAAATCCCCCTCGTTATATACTTTGTCCACATTGTCCGAAATATTAAAATAAAATAAACCAAACCGATTTAGCTGCTAAGCCTGTGAAAAAAGTTGATGCCAACCGAAGTGCCAAAATAGCGAAAGTCCGATTTTGGAGCCTTAGCACAGAGCCAAACTTGGCCGAGTGCCAAAATGAGCTTCGTTTGGTGGCATGGGGCGATACTGTCTGCCAACAGTAGCATTGGACCAAAATGCCCACAACGTTCCAACACTTCGCTAGAAAATACACTTCCAAGTAGCGTTATTCACCTAGAAAAATTAAACGCAAACTAACTGTTGCCAAGTGCAAAAAATTGAAGTTTGGAATTCGAACCAAAAGTATGGTGATACTCAGGCGCGTAGCCAGGGGGGGGGAGGGCTATCACGCGCCTACATAATACCGGTAGCTCAGCAGACTGGCGGTGGGTTTTTCCCGCATTGGCGAGTGGGTTATTTTCCCGCTAGACTGTACGTATATACGTACATAAACATAACATAGGATAGGCGAATTTTGGAAATTTTTGAAATATGATTATTTCTGCAGTTTAAGCATTCTATCACATATATATAAAGGAAACGCGTTTTTATTGCATTTAAAGCCGAACCGAGCTATTTCAGTGAAAAATTAGCGATTTTTTGACGAAATTAAAAGAATTAGGCTTAAATGCCAATGCCACCATGTCAGATTTTGGCCAGCTGGACCACACATAGAAGGTTGAATCTAGGTAAAATCTATACTAAATTGTTTCGGAATTTTTGTCGGAAGAAATGCATGAATTTTTCTTTTGCTTGCTAATGGAGGTCAATTTGAAATTTGGGTTTTTTTCGAACATGGGATTTGTCCGGCTGAGTCTAGGTCACCCCCCACGTCGCATCACAAGCACTAAAGCCAAATTGCCTAAAGCCAAATCTGAGAAACTGTAATCCGTCTTGTGCTCGGTATTTCCAGTAGATCAGGGTGACTCACCAGTTGACCCTGTCTGAAATGGCTTATTTTTACTGGGGGGGGGCCCCCGTTGTAAGTCCCCCATAAATTTTGATCTCTGGCATTTTTTTAGTGGGGGGTGGGGCCCCCAACTTTTCGGTTCCTCCTCCACTATTCGGAGCCTCCCCCACTTTCGAACCCCACTTTTCGGCAAGCCCCCGCTCACTTTTTAGGGGGTCGCCCAAAAGTGTCAAAAAATTAGGTTTTTGAGGTAAAAATTTCAAAAATTTTTTCTATTGTTAGCTAATTTATGGACTTATAAGCTCTTTTTAAGCTTAAAAACAGCGATTTTTTGCGTTTTTACCTTGAAAATGCTAATTTTTCGCTAAACATTTCGGTATATTTTTACTTTGGCTCGCCCCCCCCCACTTTCAAAACCCTAAAAAATGCCAGGACCTCCCCCATAACCCAGAAAATTGCCAGATTTCACCACTTTTATCCTAAATTTTCAAAAATTTTTCCAGCGTCGCAGTTGACCCTGTCTGACCTGGCCTATTTTTACTGCCCCCCCATTCGAAGTTCCTGCCCATAACCCAGAAAATTGCCAGATTTCACCACTGTTATATATATACCCTAAATTTTCAAAAAATTTTCCAGCGTCGCCGGAATTTTATCGAAATTTTCGCTATTTTAGCGTAAAAAACACCTAACATTTGGAATTTTTAGCGACTTTTGGCAATTTTTATACAAGAAAACGTAAAAATTTGTCAATTTTCAAGCCCTATTTTCGCATAAGAAAACTATTGACAGAAGCTTTTGAGTATGTTTAATGGACTATATATATACATATATATATATATATATATATATATATATATATATATATATATCATAGGGTCGCGGTAGCGACCCCTATAATATGAGTGAAAATGGTCGAATGACCGTGTAAAACAAGGCTGCGCAGAAGCTGCGCAGATTCCTGCGCAAATCCTGCGCAGATTATGTGCGCAAAAAATTGTACGTGTCGAGTTTAGTATATTTGCCAAGTTTCATCCCCGTACCACTTTCCGTTAAAAAGTTGCCCCAAAAATCGCTTACGAAAATTGTGTTTTTTCTTTTTTTCCGGTTTCTCGCTTTTGATGTCTCATAAGGGGGTTTTGTAGCTTGAATAACTACAGATAGAAAAATTTTTGCCTATGAAACCCATATATATTCTTGTAGTACAAATCAAAAATAAGAAAATAAGCTAGTTTTTATGCCTCCCGGAGCCGGAAAAAATTTTTGGCTGGGGGCCAAAGTCGGCCAAAACGCTAAAATGGCCAAAAAGTATGCTTCAAAGGCGCCTTAATAAGTCAGATTGGGCTATATATGGGATAATACTGACTATATGGTTAAACAGTACACATATCGGGGTCGTTCAAATGCTAAATGATTTTCCGTCTCCGTGCGTAATTTTTCGGTACTGGCCGGCCAAAGTTGGTGAATATTGGGTCGAACTTTGAACCTAATTTTTTCGCTTATTTTGCTACATGGGTGACTCAAATTTTGCATACAAAGGTTTTTTGGGACGGGGAATCGATTCCCGCTATCAGTTTTGCTGCCCGAGTAACCCAAGTTGCTGGGCTGGTTCCACTTGGCCGTCTGAGGGGTCAGGTCGGTAACTGCTTCCCGGAGGTTCATAGTAGGCTTTACTTTGCCTGTCCAAACTTTGTCTATAGGGGTTTTCTGGTGCGCCCAGCTCATTCCCGGTGTCCGTTTTGACGTCTGACCCACCCATCTTGCTGTGCTGGTTCCACTTTTCCGTCTGGAGGGTCCGGTCGGTACCGACTTCCGGGAACACCATATAGGACAGTACATAGCCTCTCAAAACACTGTCTATAGGGGTTTTGTGGTGCGCCCAGCTCATTCCTGGCATCCGTTTTGCCGTCTGACCCACCCATTTTGCTGTAGTGGTTCCACTTTGCCATCTGGAGGGTCAGGTCGGTGGGAGGTCATATATATCGTGTCAAAAATGAAATTTTTCAAAAGTGGTCAAATTTGGTACCAAATGAAAGCCCTAAGCGAGCTGAGCAACTTTTGTCATAGAACTGCATGCTCAAAGTGGCTGTAGAGTGCTGTGGTGGGGTGGGGAGGCGATTTTCGGTCAAAAATGAAATTTTTCAAAAGTGGCCAAATTTGGTACCAAATGAAAGCCCTAAGCGAACTGAGCAACTTTTGTCATAGAACTGCATGCTCAAAGTGGCTGTAGAGTGCTGTGGTGGGGTTGGGTGGGGACGTAAGCGATTTTGGGTCAAGTAGTATACGTATATATATCTGCTTGCGCATGGTGATCGGAAATATATCATGTTGGTTCTTTTTTGCGCATACATATGTAAAAGAATGGAAAACAAGAACCAAAAATGCTCCTTCGTCGCATGTAAAATACATATGAGTACTCTCAGGCAGGTTGTACAAACACGGAAACTAGCCTGTAAAATGCATATGAGTGGCGTTGAGGTTGTAAATTAAGGAAAACAAGTTGCAACGGCTTAACATATGAGCCTGTCCTACAACGAGGCTCATATTGGCGTCACAGTGCAGCCTTCTTAAAGATCATCAGGTCATCATATTAAAGAAAAAACGAATGAATAGACATAACATGTTAACATTGTGGCTTGAAAGAAATGGACAGAACGAAGTGAACTGCGACACCTCAAGTTTAACTGTACATGCAAGCTGATGTTTCCCGAAACACCATGGCACCTACTATTTCCGGAAGCACTATATTACACCTACTGTATTCTCGGAACACTATGACACACTACTCTCACATACGTAATGCTTTCCTCACATGGCTCTGAGTCAGAGCGCAGAGTGGCATGCCGTATAATGCGTATGCACAGTATAATGTCTTAGCGACAAGATGTGTGAAGGACAATTTTGTAATGAAAAGCTTTAGGTGCTATTTATAAGAAGGTCAAATATCGACAAATTAAATTATGACATACGCCAATATGAGCCTCGTTGTAGGACAGGCTCGTATGTTAAGCCGTTGCAACTTGTTTTCCTTAATTTACAACCTCAACGCCACTCATATGCATTTTACAGGCTAGTTTCCGTGTTTGTACAACCTGCCTGAGAGTACTCATATGTATTTTACATGCGACGAAGGAGCATTTTTGGTTCTTGTATATATATATATATATATATATATATATCGAAAAAGGAGCATTTTTAACTGCAAAAACTTGGGTACAGTTTAGGGGGATTCCTCCCCCCCCCCCCCCAAATTTCGGATTTTGGTGGGGTCCCCCAAGCCAAATTTGGACCTTCTACTCCTCCCCCCAACCCAAACAGGTGGTACACCTATGGGCAGACCACACCCCCAAATGGCCAAATCCCAAAACCCACCCACCCAAATTTGCCACAAATTTTGGCGACCCCCCCAAATTTTTGCTACCCCTCCCCCAGATTTTTGGCCAAAAAGTGGCCAAAAATGGCATAAAATCGAAAATTTAGGGGGGAGTCCCCCACCCTCCGTAGGGAACCCCCCTCCGATTTTTTGCCCAGCACACCTATGCCCGGAGCAGCCTTTTGCAAGCTTTGAAGGTGCTCAGAAAAATTCGAAAGTAAATTTGCTCTCGTGCTGGTTTATGAAAACGCAAGCTGAAGTTTCATGGATTTTGAAAAAAATAGAGTCCTTTCTTTGAGGAGTGTCGTTTTTCGTAGCGAATTTGCGCCAATCTCCGCCCCTCGACGAGTCGTTTTTTTTGAGAAATTGAAAACCCTGAATTTTCAAACTTTTTAACACGCCGTCCGCGCGTCCGTCGTTTCTGCATTTTTCAAATTGAAAACCTTGAATTTTTGACCCTTTCTGCATTTTTCAAATTGAAAACCCTCAATTTTCAAAATTTTTCAAAATTTTTAACACTCCGCCCGCCCTTTCTGCATTTTTCAAATTGAAAACCCTGAATTTTCAAAATTTTGACCGCCCCCCACCCCCCAACGAGTCGTTTTTTGAGAACTTGAAAACCCAAATTTTCAAAAAAACCTCGAAAAATTTCCAAAGTTTCCAAAAACTAACGCACCCATCCCCCCCCTTATTTCGGCCGATCCCCCACGCCCAGCCCCCGACATTTTCCACCACCTCCCGACGCAGTTTCCCCCTTCTGAATTTTGAAAAATTCTGGAGGCAGACCCCACCCCCAAATGGCCAAATCCCAAAACCCACCCACCCAAATTTGCCAGACCCCACCCCACCCCCAAAATTTTCAAAATTTTGGTTCAAAACAAGAAAAAATCGAAACTTTTCCCAAAAATTCCGTTTTTTTGAAAAAATGACCAAATTTTTTGTAATATTGCTAATTTTTCGTTGTAAATAGCGCTTTTTAGCAAAATCGCAATTTTTTTTCTTGAATTTTTGAAGAAAAATTTTTTACCCCCTCCCCCAAATTCGATTTTTCCGGACCCCACCAGGGTTTTCTTTTTCAAAATCGGACCTGTGTAAATCTTGTGTAAATTTAAATTTCAGTGTGTATTTTTGTTTGAAGCTGTGTAAAATCTAAAAGTGTTGTTTTTGAGATATAATACGAAATAAAATAAATTTAAGCGTTATTTTATTGCAACAATGTTATTTTCGGATCATTCAATCAAAAGTTCTGGCAACTGCACTTGTGTAACGTCCGTGGGGGACACGTCCGTGTAACGCAGAAGAACCAACGCGGGGGGTCTGGGGGGCGGAGTCCACCAGACGCTGAGGAAATTTCGTAAATTGTAATAAAATTCGCAATGGAAAAGTCTAAAAAGATTATATAATCCATTAAATGCCAAACCTAGGATTGGACAAATTCTAATTTCTGAAAAAACTTCGCCTACTGAAACCATTTCTTTAATTTTCCAACTTTTTATAATTTTTTCCAATAATTTTTTCACAAACATTCTGGTTACGTACTAAAAGGTTCGAAGCTTTAATTGCTGTAGGGGAATTTTCCATAATATGAATGAACAGAAAACACCCATTCTGAGCCCCCCCCAGAAGTTGAGAAATTTTTTAAAATTATCGGCAAAAACGCATTGAACAGTTGCATTCTTTTAGCTGTCGTTTTGAATATATACCTATTGTGCTAGACAGCAACAATTTTTGTGGCTCAGACTGCTTTTTATGATAAAAGATATATATGTACAAGACACTGGCGGATCCAGGATGTCGTGAGGTGCTGGGCTTATTCTAGGGATTTTTTCTTGGGGGGGCCCCCCCCAAAGGTCCGAGGGGCAAGGAATTTTGGGGGGGGGCGAAAATTTTTCGAAAAAAAAGCTAAAAATAGCGCTGTTTTTCTGGCATATACTATAAAAGTTGATTTTTATAGCAAAAATAAGCAGATTTAGTGTTGAAAAGAGCAAAAACTGAGTAAAAATGTCCGGCGAAGCCGGAAAATTTTTGAAAATTTCGCCTTCTGAGCGATTTTTTCAGGGCAAAATTTGGTACCAAAACTAAGGGGCACCCACTTTTTTGGGGGGGGGGGTGGGTGTTTAGGGGGGCCCCCACCCCCCCCCCCCCACTAGAATAAGCCCAGAGGTGGGCGGTAAAATGTTTCCAGCGGGGGGTCTGGGGGCGGAGCCCCCAGAAGTTGAAGAAATTTTTGTTTTTGCAATAAAATCGGTCTTCGGATCTTTAATTCTTTTCATAAACTCTTAAAAAATTCTTAAAAATTCTGGACATTTTTAGGCAAAAGTGGTAATTTTCTCCGAAAAATCAGATGCATTTCAAGCTTTTTCTTCATAAATGCAATAAATATGTGGTTAAAATGTAGGAAATTTGCGCCGAAGGCGAGAAATTTTGTTTTTTGCCCTTTTTCCTCTTTCTCTCCTTAATTTTTCCTGCCTTCGAATCGCGACGGGGGGGGGCGCCCCCCGCCATCCCTGGATCCGCCCCTGGTTCAAGAAACGATATTGAATCGTATGTACTAGCTATAAACTATACTATCTTACAAATATTTGCACGCTGTACGTGAATAAATTATACGCAACCGGATAAGCAGATGTATTTGCAGAAACAACCTATAATCATGTCGTAATGCAGAAAACCACGGTAAATGATTGAAAAGCGGCGGGGGTCTGGGGCGGCAGCCCCCAGCTAAAAGCTAGAGCTATTTTAAATATGAAGGGCTTGAAAACTATTTTTTCAGAGCACTTTTTGCAAAAATTTTCGAAAATTTGGCTGTGTATTTTGGTGTGTAAATTAGTTTTTCACTGTGTAAATTTATTTATTTTGTGTAAATACACAGTATTTTACACAAAAAGAAAACCCTGGACCCCACCACCACCCCGACCCCAAACCGGCTGACCCCACCTACCTTAATGTCGGCTACCCCCACCCATAGGTGTGTTGGGGGGTGGGGGGGTGGGGGGGAGCTCTCCCCCCAAATGGAGGGGTCGCAGACCCTCCCCCTAAAAAATTTTTTTCTACCCCTCCCCAAATCGGCCTTTGGCCGACCCCCCCCCTAAAAGTTTCCAACCTCCTACCTGAATTTTTGCAAATATTTATCCGCAAATTCGAAACTATTCCAAAAATTAGAGAAAAATTGCTATAATTCGCCTTATTACCCTCAAAATCGCTAAAATTAGCTGCAAATTGAGAAAGTTTTTCAGTTTTTTAACGAAAAACCTATTTTTCGCCGCCCCCTCGCAAATTTTTCTTACCCCTCCCCCAATTCGACTTTTTCCGATCCCTCCTCCTCCTCCTTTTTTGCCAGCCCCTCCCTACTTTTTTCAAACCCTCACTCCCACTTTTTCGCCAGCCACACCTATATATGCCCCCCCAATTTTTTTCTCAAGATACACCTATGCTGACGAGTCGTTTTCTCAGCAATTGAAAACCCAGAATTTTCAAAATTTTCATAAGGTCATTTCCTTCACCGAATTCCCCCCCGAATTCCCCACTCCCCCCCCGGGGGATAGAGGAGGGACCCGAACCAACACACACCGTTTCATCCATAGGTGTAACGGAGATTTGGGGTGGGGGAGGCTCCCCTCCCCCCCAACTTTTTCTGGGGGGACCCCCTCTGGCGGCCCCCCCAAGGACCCCCCAACCCTCCTCCAAAAAATTTTTCATTTTTTATGCCAAAAATCGCATTTTCAGCCGGTTCTAATGATGAAAAACATCTAACCATAAACTAATTTTAACATTAGACAGTGGTTTTAAACTCCACAACTTGATTGCCAACATGTTTCCAAGTCCAAAATAAGGACAATATTGAGTCATAAGATCCATAATACAGTTAAAAACGTGTATTTCTCATAATAAGAAACAGTTTAAGCCAAAAATTTGGACATTTTTGAAAATTTTTTCAGAATTTACCCAAAAAATACCCAATTTTTGGCCATTCGCGCCTTCGGCGGCGCGACTACCCCCCACTTGGGGGGGGACGTCCCCCCCCAAAAAGTTTTGGGGGAGGGTTGAAAAAAGGCAGCCACACCTATATATGCCCCCCCAATTTTTTCTCAAGATACACCTATGCTGACGAGTCGTTTTCTCAGCAATTGAAAACCCAGAATTTTCAAAATTTTCAGGTCATTTCCTTCACCGAATTCCCCTCACCGAATTCCCCACTCCGCCCCGACCCGAACCAACACACACCGTTTCATCCATAGGTGTAACGGAGATTTGGGGTGGGGGAGGCTCCCCCCCCCAACATTTTCTGGGGGCCCCCTCTGGCGACAACCTCTCAACCCCCCCCCAGGATCCCCCCAACCCTCCCCCAAAAAAATTTTTCATTTTTATGCCAAAAATCGCATTTTCAACCGTTTCTAATGATAAAAAGCATCTAACCCTAAAGTAATTTTAACATTAGACAGTGGTTTTAAACTCAAAACTTGATTGCCAACATGTTTCCAAGTCCAAAATAAGGACAATATTGAGTCATAAGATCCATAATACAGTTAAAAACGTGTATTTCTCATAATAATAAACAGTTTAAGCCAAAAATTTGGACATTTTTGAAAATTTTTTCAAAATTTACCCAAAAAATACCCAATTTTTGGCCATTTTTTTCGCGCCTTCGGCGCGACTACACCCCATTTGGGGGGGACGTCCCCCCCCAAAAAAGTTTTGGGGGAGGGTTGAAAAAAGGCTTGGGGGGGCTACCCCCCCCCCCAACCCCCCCCCCCACCTTACACCTATGGTTTCATCTCTCACAGCTTTTCAGTTCTCTTTAAACCACTAAGTAGCTATGGCCTACACACGAGTGCACAGCATTACCACCGTTCGTTCACTTTTAACAGCTACATTCCCCACTTTTCCGAACTAAATCGCTTGCACGACTGTACAAAACCATACTTCCATATAGCTTTACAGTCATTCAGAGCACATTCAAAAAATTTACACAGTAAAATGGCAACTCTATGCAACAACGAACACGCAAATTCACCCAATTCTCTCCCGTACAAACCAATTTTAAGTTATATATATTTAAAAATACAATACAGCATTCACGTTAACTTTTTCTACTTTTTCTAACCTAACAAACGACAAACTATATAAAATATTTTACAACTCAAGCGGAAAATCGACCGGAAATCACTTAAGATTCAAAATCAAAAAATCGTGTCATATGAAACGCTTGAACTAAACGGGGAAGTGTCACACGAAACGATAAGGCCGAAATCGATGATGATCCCAGAAATGGTGATCGATCATCAAATATGAATAAAAGACCATATTTGTGCTACTTTACCAGTCAGTAACTTTAGTTTTTGTCACAATTTTCCACAAAATTCACAAATAAATGCATACTTTCAGGTTTCACCACCCAACGATCACGTCACCATCGAAACTACCCCGCCTGAACCCTGGTGGCAACGCTATCAGCCCGTCAGCTATCAAATCAAAAGCAGAAGCGGAACTCAGGAACAGTTTAAGGATATGGTCAGCCGATGCAACAAAGTCGGCGTTCGGTAGTGCCAACTGATCAGTGTTGATTTTGGTCATTTAATTGGCTGAAGTGATGAGCAAATTTTTTAACGCTTGACTGAATCAAAATAGGAATAGCAGGACAGAAATGGTTTGTTGCTTATTCTATCATGTGTCGTACTGGTGAGCTTCAACTGCTGTGGTGTAGTGGTAAGCACGCCTGTCTTCGACACGGAAGGGCCGTGGTTCGATCACCGGCTGGGCCAATTCTTTACTTTCAATTCTGACTGATAAGCTGAACTTCCTAAAACTTGACTTCCTAGTTTCCTCTAGACAATTTATTTCTTCTTCCAAATTTGTGTTACAGAATTATTGTTGATGCAGTCCTAAACCACATGGTTGGTGAAGGCACACCCGATGGTGTGGGCTACAGCGGTTGCAGCTTTAAGGCGCAAGCCTACAATGAATACTTTGCCTGTGTCCCGTTTCATTCGGAAAATTTCAACGACCGAAAATGCACCTCGGGCAGTGGGGGAATTGAAAATTGGAACGACCCGAATCAGGTGACAAAACTGAATATTAAAATGAAAATTTTTAAAATTTTGAAATCTGAAAATTTTAATTATACGTTTCCTGCTGTGGAAGAAATTTGATATGCTGCTATATTGTATTCTCTAGTATCGCTGAAAAGCCTAGGCTATAAATCCGACGCCAAACACAATTCTTTCTTTCATCTGCTGTTTAGTTCTGTTCTTGAAACTTTTCAATCATGATCTTTCGGATTAACTTGTTTTGTTTTTTTTTCTAACAAAGGTTTAACATTTTCTCTGGTTCCAGGTGCGACAGTGCCGGCTTTCTGGTCTGCTGGATTTGGACAACTCCCAGGACTATGTTCGCCAGAAACAGCGAGACTATCTCAACACCCTGGTGGGTATGGGAGTCGCCGGGTTCCGACTGGATGCCGCCAAACACATCTACCCGGGCGACCTGCAGTCTATCCTGGATCAGGTTCAGGACCTGCCCGTTTCCCAGGGCTTTGCTCCGGGGACCAGACCGTTTGTTATTCAGGTACTGTAACTGCCCAGTAAAGCTTGAGCCCGTAGGTAACACGGTGGGGTCTGAGGGAAGGCTAAGGGATATTTGATCAATGGTTCATGGCTGGAAAAATCAAATTTTCATGTGAAAGTTTGAAAACATATCAGTTCATCGGTGCTTTTTTGTGAACTGTCCAAGTTTTTTTCGTTTTTCATTAAAATACGAAACATTCCAAAAGCCAATGGGTTTGTTGTCAGCTTTTTAAGCCACTAACTTCTTTTACGATTGTCGTTAATTTTGCGACAATTTGAGTATGTCTATGGGTACAATTACTTCCAAGTTTTGAGTCCAATGCACAACTCCCTCCAAGACGTTTTGGAGAGCACCCCCAAGGCCCTGCCTGTATATTAATGTATGATTGTGACAACAGTTAACATGTAGAATTCATTCTTCAACTTGATTTGATCGTCTTCAATGACTCCGTCGGTTGAGCGAAGGTTGTCGGTTTGATCTTCAGAAAACGAAATTAACTTTTGCCCTTAATCGATTTTTTCGAACGATGGAGCTGCTAAATTTATTGTCATATATTGACATTTATTGCCATATTTGATAAAATAAGACTATTTCTGTGGATTTTAATTGTGGAGAATAACTCCCATCCCTTACCCAATTTAATTTTGATGAGACAAGATTTCCGAGTGACTTTTTAAATGGATATATCATTTTTGTGGCGATACAAAGGCTGACGCACACCTGTGCGTAACTTTTGCAAAATCAAAATCCGATGTGGCTCAGATTTGGTATCGATCTGCAGCAAAATCTAACAATTTAAAAGTTCAAAATTTTAGGTTTTCCAAGGAAGGCTCAAGGATAACCAAAAATTTTTGTCGCCAATTTTGCTAATTGGGTATTCTGGATCGCTGAGCACAAATCTGAAAACCGTTTTTGATCAAGCTTTTCGTTAGCCAGACATAAGCTTACACGTTTAGCTTACAACTTTAGCTCATTTCTGGCCTAATGAAAAGCTGGATCGAAAATCGGACTTCAGATTCGGACAGCGATCCAGAAAACACCTGTATGCAACTTTTTAGCAAAATTGGATGCAAAAATTATTTGGTTCGTATTGGTCTCCCCTTAGAAATAATAAAAGGTTTAAATTTTTTTGCAGGTGTGCGTCTGCCGTAGTATCGCCATTTTTGCTTGTTTCAGGAGGTTCAAGCCGATGCCACCATCAAAGCTGAGGACTACTTTGGTACTGGCAGGGTCACCAACTTCCAGTACGGGCGCTACGTGACCGGTGCGGTCTGGAAGAAGGGGCAGAATTTCAAGTATTTCTCAAACTTCGGATCCCAGTGGAACATGATGGCTGACAACGGAGCAGCTGTTAGTGATGGTTATTTAATTTTCGAATTTAATCAAAAGGGAATTTTAAATGCAACAGAATCAAAAATCAAAATGCATTTAATACAACTGAAACCTTTGGATGACTCCACTGTTGTCTGTTCTTTTTAAATTTTATCAAAATCAATTTTAAATAAATCAACATCAAGAATTAAAATCAGTTAATCAATCAAAATCAAGGGTTAATTGGAAGAATGAGACTCGTTAATCAAGATTTTAATTAATAATTGGAAGCATGAGACACTCAGCTCTGTCTGGGGTTGAGCGTTGTTAGTCATGTGTTTACATGCATTTTAATCTTATGAATCTGATTGGCTAATTGCCTGACCTCATATCAAAATTACGTGTATAAGTTTCTTTCTGTGTCTTTGGCCAGGGCATATGCCTATTCAAAAACGGATCGATTGTGCCTGGGTGGCTCAATTGGTAGAGCGCTGGCCTAGATCGCCAGGTTGTGGGTTCGATCCCCCTCAGACCCGAATTTTTTGGGTCAGAGGTGCTGTAGTGACATCCTTCTTCTTCTTTCTGTAGTAGCGACTACAGTACAGATCGAAAACATCTACCTATTTGCGCGCGTGCGCGTGCACTGTCTGCAGACACTGTATTTTGTTGGCTAGTCTAAAGTCTTTCACTTTTACTTGCAGCAATGACTTGCTGCTAGTTCTGTCCCAGTCAGGCTTTCTAAGCTGTGCTACGTAGCGACTACCTCGCTAAACATCCGATAACAACTCTATTCTACATCATAACGGATCCAATCCTATTGGTCTCTAAAACTTTCACCTAAAACTAAAATTAAAACTCTAAACCATTTCACCCCAAAGGCCAATATCGTTGCAGCCCGCCATGAATTCCGTCAACGGAAACAAGCCACGACGGAAACCATATATTCGTTTTACAGCGACCTTTGTTCTCTGCCCGTACCATGTGACTTTATGGATCCTCAAGAGAAGATACGAGACCAATTTATCCACAGAGGAACCGTCTGCCTCCTGCAACGTATAATCCAGCCACCATGGCATATGAACGAGCAACCTACTTTGACCGAAACTCCTAAAAAGAGGGGAAGTGTGGTGACTATGTTTTGTGGAAAACATATGAGTTTTGTGCTAACAGTGGAAAATGATGGACCGAAAGATAAACCTTATCTCTTGGTTATGTACGATCACTTCACCAAGTGGCCTGAGGTCGGAATCGTTGGGTCTCCAACCACTGGAACCGCCATATCGTTTTTGGGAGCTTTGTTTTCCCGGTTTGGGTCTCCCAAGGAAAAAGAGGACTATGAATTTGAAGTGAGAGGAGAATGTAGAAAAGTGAAATAGAAAGTTTTAGAGACCAATAGGATTGAATCCGTTATGATGTAGAATATAGTTGTTATCGGATGTTTAGCGAGGTAGTCGCTACTACATTTTCGTTTATTATTCGGTGTATTCTCCGAAGACTTTGGAAGGAACTTCGTAAAGTTATATAGGTTTTCACTAACTGGCTGGCTTCAAACAACAGTATGCGCCTTTTTTTTTATACTCCCCCACCCCCGCTTTTTTCGCGAGGAGGGGCACCGCCCCACACAATTTTTATAGTGGTCTCCGTGGTGTGGTAGAAAAAGCTAAAAAATTTCGCGGAGAGGAAGGCGACACCAGCGGCGGAGGAGATGACAATACGGCTCCTCCACCATTATCCCCCCCCCTCTCCGCTCAAGGGGTGGCCCCCCCCAGGCAGCTCCTTGAAAGACTCGGATAAAACTGATAAAATTACGGGGGATTCCTGATACTGTTGTACCAGACCTATATATTAGAAATGATTTGATTGTTGCCAGCTGACAACAGACAAGTTTGAGATAACTGACTGACTGATAACTGACTGATAACTGATAACTGATAACTGATAACTGACTGATAACTGACAACAGACAAGTTTGTTGAGTTCAGCACAACGGAGTTCTAGAGCGACTGCTCTGCACTTTATTAAAAGTAGAACTGGCGATAGAATAGCAAGAAGCCAAAGTTCGACTGCTCAAAGGCAGATCGAAGACACAACAATTACGTAAGACCAATATAGCTATTTTTATATAATTTATTTTAGGGTTATAAATTTCAGATATGACACTCCCGGGGTTTAAGAAAACGTCCACGTTTTTCGTTCAGCAAAATGGAAAGGAAATAAAAAATTAAAAAATATGTACGTAAATGATACAACTACAAAGCAAAGCTAAGAAAAGTAAAAATGGTTTAGAATGGAACTAGTCCAAAAGTTGGTCAGAGTTAAAGTCAAGATTGTGTTTCTGATTTCGTTCGGCCTGCTCTTCAATTCCCGAAATTGATAGGTGGTCCGATTGGTGCCGGTAATGGCTTGAGTGGATGCAATACTCCGTTGATGCATAGAAATTCCAACTGAACCACTGAGGCCTGCGATGGTGGTGGCTGTCCATGGGCCGATGATCCATGAGTCCATGGTCCATGGGCCGATGCTGACGGCCACATTTGACCTGAAATAAATGGTAAGTTCACAGTTGCGGTAGCTCCTAGTGAACTGTTTTGTGTATACATTTGAGTACTCACGGGCGTAGAAGCTCCCAGTGAGACTGTTGGCGGCTTTGCTAACAATGGTGGCTTTTGCCTTTTCATGTTCGGTTCGATATCGTGTTTTGAAGTTTCGTGTTTTGAAGTTTGAACGTCGGTCTCCCCTTGCGTTGAAGGAGGAGCTACCTCTTGCTGGGCTTCAGAAACCACAGCGTATCCGACATCTGGAACGTTTAAAACAGGTTCACAGACATTGGTCAATGTTTTAACAATTATAGAATTGTTTTCTCCTGCAACTTCATATGTAACCTTACTTGTTTTATCAGAGGCAACCTTCGACTGCTCCGGTATGTGGGCCTTCAAAGACCACACGTAGTTCAGATCCCTTTCCGGCAAAGATCGATAGTAGGCCTTGGTGTATTTTTGATCGCACAGCATCAGACGAGGAATGTATCTGCTCCATTGTCTCAGTAGTTGGCGGGTTCCAGCCACGGATATGTGAAGTGGGTCGTCATACTGAGAAGGACTCAGATTAAGGTCACGATGTGATGCTACAGGATCATTTGGATCCAATAGAAAGGCTTCCACGTCCACTTGCATATAATGGAATCCAGCCTGCTTACAGCGGGAAACCATCAGCTGATCGAATTCTACATAAGTAGTTGCCGGTAGTTTCAATTTGTTTTGCGGCACCATGGAGGATACATAGACACGGGAAGCGACATCGAGAAATGGCTTCTCCATTGCAGAAAATCCTCCAGGCCAAGTATCGCTGCGTTCCTGTATATCATTTATATCGAAGTATAAAATGATATATCGGAAGTCTTTAGGATCAATGTTCATTCTCGTTAGAACATCTGGAACATCTGACATTTTTCCACCTCTGAGAGGAATTACAACACCAGCTTCGATGTGAGCTAGATGCCGTAAATTGGAATGCGCCAGAACTAGAAATGATCCGCAGGAATTAGGACAGATACTTTCTTCACACCAACGAGTCAGGTCGATTGGTGGAGAATGATTCCCATTCTTTGCTGAGATGACGAAGTTGGTCACCAACTCACCATAGAGATTTTGACCAGGCCATTGGGATTTCTCCATGCTTAGAGTACGTGTCACAGATAGACCGGTTTGCCAGTATTTATCACCTCCACATGCAGCAAATGTGGTGGCATTCGGATCAATTCCGTCCACTACTAGTTTGAGATTTCCTTCCTGATTGTAGTGATGATGCAGCAAGGAAGTGATGACATCCCGTCTGTTGAATATCCAGTGAGCATTCGGCGATGGTTTCAGTAGAGCCATCGTCTTCTGCAACTCTTGTTTGCCTTGGCCTTTGGTGACAAAGAGGAAACGCTCCGCATCAGACCGTCGATTCTGTTGAATCATCTGTATGTACAAGAGCGCTTGCATTTTGCACCAAAAGATGATGGTTCTTGATCTTACGGTGATGCGCATATCATCCTTGGCATACAAACTTGGCACGTTGTCTTCACAAGCAACATCAATAAGTGCATGCTGGAAGTCGGGATGCTGCAGGAAGTCTTCTGGAGATTTCTCTGATGTTTCCAGTGGAACATCTGGCTGCTCCTGTACTTCCTCCATCTGCTCATCGGCTTCGATCAAGATTTCATCGTCTGTCTGCTGGTCAGTTTCCTTCTGAGCTGCATTTGGTTTTCCTGATCCGTCACTGGAGAGACTCTGACTTTTGTCCTGGTCCTTGTAGTATTTGTGCTTGAAGCTAGGTTCGTCGACCACAGTACCGTCTGAATCAGAATTGTCAGAATGCCAAGCATCGCTTGGACATTTCCATTCCTCTCGTTTAGCCTAGAAAAGAAAACAGAAATATTGTACATAAGAAAATATTATATTAAGATATTATAAGTGACATGTAAGAATGAAATGCTAAGAGATCAATGTCCACTTCCAGATTTACATCAAACATGTTCAATTTCTAGCTGATCGTAGATTATATTTATGACATTTAGTTGGGACTTCTTGTGGTTGTTCTGTTTGTGTGTAAGTAGTATTGTCACTCGGAGGACAGTCTTTCGAAACGCCACTACCGAGGTCTGGAGATTGGTCACCTGCCTCACTATTTGGTAGTGAAGGCAAGAACGCGGATAAATCTCTTTCATAATATTCTTTAACATTGTTAATGTGATATGTGTCGATTTTTCTTTTTGGGTCCCTAATTGAGTAGGCTCTAATATTTGGTAACTTTATGTCAATTACTCTGTATGGACCAATCCAATGATCCTTCTTAAGTTTAGGTGTAAGACCTTTCTTGGTTGCCGGGTTATGAATATAAACACGACTTCCTACCTCGATTTTGGCCATGTTAGCCTTAGCATCGTATCTCTCTTTTTGGTTTACTTGATCTTCTTCTATCCATTTTTGACCACTTTTTGGCCAAAAAATGGGGGGGGGTAGCAAAAATCTGAAAATCTGGGGGCATAGGTGTAAGGTGGGGGGGGGGGGTTTGGGGGGCCCCAGCCATGTTTTCAACCCCCCCCCCCAGAACTTTTGGCACTTATAAAGATGGGGGGGACCAGGGTTGGGAGTCTCGGTCTCGGTCTCGGTTTCGCCCAAAAGCCGAGACTTGGCCAGTCTCGGTCTCGGTCTCGGTCTCGCTCATCCAAAAGACTCGGTCTCGGACCGAGACCGGAAATTTTTTGAAAATATCTAATTTTGGCGAAAATTTTAAATCAATGTTATGAAAATTAACTAACGAGGTGCGGAAACCATATGTTTATGTGTTAAAGCCCTTAATACTAGATCTAAGCCTCAAAAAATGGTTGAAACTAATTTTAAGCTAAAAATTGCTTGTCTCGGTCTCGGTCTCGCCCAAAAGCCGAGACTTGGCCAGACTCGGTCTCGGTACCTTGGTCTCGGTCTCGTTCTCGGTCTCGGTAAAATCTCGGTCTCGCCCAACCCTGGGGGGGGACAAAAATTTTGCCTTGGTCGGTCCCCCCTTATGTTTCGAAAAAATTTTTTTGTCTCCGATTTGGATGAGAAGGTGCCCCCCCCCACCCCCCCCCCTAACACACCTATGGACTTGGGGGACCTCCTCCCCCGGAATTTTGCGGGGGGCCCCTTTTTAGACCCCCCCCCCCAAACGCCCCCCAAGTCCACACTGTTGGCTTAAAGTGTTTCTTATCGAGAAATAAACGTCTAACGTCTCTAGCGGTTTCATGGACTTCTAGATTCAATATTGATCTTATCCTGGTCTCAGAAGCATGTTGGCAATCAAGTTTTCGAGTTTAAAACATGTTAGTTTTGGTTTTTTGAAAACATTTTTTGAAATTTTGACTTTAAAATCGCTTAAAAACGGTGCAAAAACGCCTAAAACGTTAACAACAGGACTTATTTTGAAGAAAAAAGGGCTAGATTACCAAACATTTTGCATTTTGTGGCCATTTTTGAAATTTCTGAGGTCCGACTCCGAGGTGGGGTGTTGGGCTAGTGGTGCGTAGGAGTAGGGTCGGGTACCGCCATCACATTTCTTGGGTCGACTCTCGACCATAGGTGTAACGGAGATTTGGGGTGGGGGTGTAAGGGAAGCAGGCATAGGAAAAGATTGATTAGCCTGCAATGGGAGTTCAGCTGATGGTCCCGTGGTGTAGTGGTTAGCATGTCTGACTCTAGAGCAGAAGGGCCGTGGTTCGATCCCCGGCGGGACCAATTATTTACTTTCAATGGTGAGTGAAAAGCTGAACCTCCCTCTTCCCTTCTCTCTTCTAGCTCCTGGTTTCGTGGGTACGAGGGTGCCTGACGCCTCCCGTTCGGGCTTGTCCTTGGTTTCTTCCTGGTCCACCAGCCCTGGTAGAAGCGCTACAGGGGGGCTAGGCTCCCCCCCCCCAACTACCTCTCCAACCCAAATCTCCCCCCAACTACGCCTCCACCCCCACCCCCCAACTAAAAATGCCAGCCCCTTTTCGACAAGCCCCCACCCATAGGTGTAACGGAGATTTGGGGGGACCCTCTGGAGACCCCTCAAAGTCCCCCGCCCCAGGACCCCCAACCCTCCCCCAAAAAACGTTTCTATTTTTATGCCAAAAATCGTATTTTCAGCGGTTTCCAATGGCAATGAACATTCAACTATGAAGTAATTTTGACATTAGGCTTTAACAATGTTTTTAAACTCGAAAACTTGATTGTCAACATGTTTCCAAGTCCAAAATAAGGTCAATAATGAGTCAGAAAGCCCATAATACAGTTAATAACGTGTATTTCTCGCAATGATAAACACTTTAAACCAAAAATTTGGACATTTTTGAAAACTATTGCAAAATTTACGCTAAAAATACCCAATTTTTGGCCGTTGCGATCATAGGTGTAACAGGGATTTGGGTTGGAGGGGGCCCTCCCCGGAAGTTTGGGGGGGCCTTTTTATTCCCCCCCAACCCCAAAACACCCCAAAAAAATTTTTTTTTTTTGTGCCAAAACCCACTTTTTGGGCCTTGTTATACTGTGAAACAAGAAATCATTTTGTAATTTTTACATTGGACGGTGGTTTTTGAACTTAAAAGCGATTATTTGCCTGGTTCTGGGTCGTGAGTAAGGTGACTTGGATTGAGTAAAAAACCTTTAAAAGTGTGTGGGGGGGGGTGTGTGTGGGGGGTGTGGTGGGGGGCCGGGGGGGGGCGGGGGGGGGGGGGTACTGTTATGGGGGGGGTGGGGGGGGGTCCGTGCGGGGGGTTGGGGATCAGCTCGGGGTGGGCGTAGATGATAAGGCAAAGAAGAAGAGGGGGGGCTGGTGACTGGGGGCGGGGCGGCGGGGGGGGGGGGATGTGCTGTTTGTGTATGAGGTGGTGGTGTTTTTTGGTGTGGTTTTTGTGTTGTTTTTTTTGTGGCATTGTAAGTTTTTTATTGTTGGTTGTAGTTATTAACTTGTTTTTTTTTTATTTATATTTAGTTTAAAATTAGCTTAGAATTTGGGAAAAGTGAAAAAAAGAAAAAAAAAAAGTGGAATTGGTTGAAGGCTAACTGGAGAAGGATAAATTAAATATTAAAATTTTTTATTTTGATTTGTTGAATATAGGAGGTTTTATTTGTTGTTTGTTGTGATGGAGGTGAGGGGGGGGTGTGGTTTGGGTTTTGTGTGTTGGGTGTGGGTGTTAACAGGATCGAAATACCATGTAATACGTAAAACTTGGATTATTTTTTTTTTATTTTTAAATGTTGTTATTATTATTTATTTATTTTTTTATTGTTATTTTGTTTTTTTTTACAGTTTTATTGATTTTGTTGTTGAAGTGTTATTGTTTCTCGAGGAGTAAGTTTAGTTTTGAAAAATTTTTATTTTTTTTTTTCTTTTCCTTTTTCTGCCATTCCATCCGTTCTGTGGGTTGTAGGAAGCATAGTTTCTTAAATTTTAATTTATATTTTTTGGTTTTATGAGGGGGTTGGGGGTAGGGTATTTAGTATTGTGTTTGGGTTTTTGGCTGGGGGGGGGTGGGGGGTGGAAAACGAGAACAAAGAGGACGACGGGTTGTGGGGGGGTGGGGGCCTGGCGTCTTGGGTGGTGGGTGGGTGGGGGGGTGGCTGGGCTGGGGGGGGGGTTGGGGCGGTGGGTGGGGTGTGGTGGTGGGGGGGGGTGGGTGCTGGTAGCTCTTTGTTGGGTTATTGTACTTGTTTGGTGGAATATTTCATAATCTTTCGTGAAAATCTTCATAAACGATGGAACAAATTCTGGACTTAGCTAATCGGGTAGTTTTTCACTATGGAGTTTGAATTAAAAAGTGTGGGTACAGTTCAGTTCGTTAGTTAGTCGTTAGTTGGTTCATTGATTTTGGGCGGGTATAGTCTGGTTCTTGTTCAGTGAGAGTGTGGCAGCTGTGACTTTGAATCTCGTTAGTGAATTTGTTGTGCGTGTTTTGATTACTTCATTGGAATTTAGTATCTGTGAAACTTGAAAATGTATGGTTGATTTTTATTAGTTGAAGTAAAGTATCGTGTCTCTTAATTCTTTAATTTCTATTATTTCGTGAGCTAGGCGCGAGGAGAAACTTATTTAGGCATACACTACCGAGCGAAGAACCTGCACATTTCTTTATTAGTAGTTAATCTGACAGTACACTGAGCAACCACATTTCTACAAAATTGGCGACCGTGTCATGCGGTAAATGCCTCTTTTTTCTCCTCCTAATACTCGCGCCAGATCAAAAGAACAAAAAGAAAAAGTTTTTCTTTTTGAAAATTTGCCTGCTCATCAGGCACCTGAGGTAGACGAAGTTCCTGAAATGTCACAGCCTGCTACGTCTGGATTGGGGGGCGGGGGAAATCTCCCCCAACCCGGTACCAGTTTAGGTGTAGGGGGGACGCCGCGTCCAACGTTGACTGGGGTGGGTCGGGGTTCGCTCCGTCCCTCCCCAGTGGCCCCAACTCCCAGTTCGACTGTTGTGCATGTACAAACTTCCCAAAGTTCGGGGGTGGGCCGGGGGAAGTCCCCCGGGTCCCACTACTCTGCTCATCTGGGTCAGCCTGGGGCTGTGCCTGGGTCAAATGTTCAATCTATTGGTGCGGGGGGGTACAGTGAAATGTTGCAGCAAACTTGGGGGGGACCGCTAATTGCGGTCGCCGAACAGTCGCCTGCGCCAGCGGGGGGGGGTTCCTCCCCCCCCAGGGGTGGGTTCTGTCCCCCGGGAGTTTGAAGCGGCGGTCTCAGAATTTCAGGACAGATTTGATGGAGTGGATCCGTCTACGGTCTGTCCCGCTCGGGAGACCACAGTTCAAAATTTGGGGGGGGCGGGTCCCCATTTAGTGTCCCGTTATGCTGTTTCTGTTCCGGCTCAGAATGTCGTTAGGAGGTCTGATTATGTTGAAAATTCAGCCGAAACTTCTGTACAAATGGTGGGGGGAGCGGCTCCCCAGTCAGTTTCTCGTTTTGCTTTGCCGGCACCGCTGTCTGTCAATACGTGTGCATCAGATTTTCCTGCCGGGAGGGCCCTTCCTCCGGGGGAAGGGGGCTTTGCCTCTGTTCCCGATAATACCGTTGCGCAGCCGGAGGTAGGGGGGGATCAAAATTTAAATCAGAATTTGGCCCAATCCTCCGCCCTTGTGTCGACGCAATCCTCGGACGAAAGATTTATTCACGACGCGTATCAGAGGGTCTTGAGTCCAGGCCAAAATTCGGGGGGCCCCCAGGGTCAGCCCCCTGGTTTGCCGAGTACAGTGGCGGATACGCATTTAATTCCGCTGGGATACGCAGGTGCTATTTATACGCAGTCGGTTCCGTTAAATCAGCAATTGGAAGGAACCGCCCCCCAGGAAAATTCTTCAGAATATGCGTCCCCCCAAGCCCAAATTTCAGGACCGACTCCCCTCCCAGTGACAACAGCTGGTCAGATTGATCCAAATTTGGTTGTAATCCGTGATACAGATCCGGCGGACCATGTCCAGCCGCCTTGTGCCCACGGGGCGGTGGGTATTCCTGGTCCGTATCCCCCGCCTTCTCCTGATGTTGTCTATCCTGTTGTCCCTGATCCGGCCACCCTAAATCCTCCCCCTCCGCTTGTGTCCCCTGAATTTTATACGCAGAATCATACACGGGGGGGCCCCTCCTACCTGACCCTGCGGCCAAATACGTGGGGTTACCATTTGTATCAGGGGGCGTGCATGGCCGGGCCCCAGCCGGGCTTGGAGTCCCACATGCCGCAAGTACGTCGTATTCCGGATCCAACGTGCGCTCCAGTGGACCAATATGCTCTGAAATTACCAGCGACTTTTCAATATGATGTCCTAGAACGTCAAGTCCACGAAAATCCAACTATGCACGAATTGGAGCGCTCCGGCATGTGGGACCCATGCCGGCAAGACTTGCGCGGAGAATTGCCAAATCCCTATCTGCCTGGGCCACCGCCCGCTGATCCAAATGCTGACCTGTACTATTTGGCCCCAGAAACGGTAGCCCACACTTCTACGAGCGATTTTGTGGCACAACATGCGGGGGTGACCCCTGGTCCGAGCCCTACGGTCCCTGTGCGGCCCCAAGGCTTGGTCAGGATCCCTGCCGTGGGTGCTGTGCGGGGGCCCGGGGCCTACCAGGGGCCTATCCAGCCGCCAGTGCCACAGGTGGGTCAAAATTTTGGTCCTGGCTATGGGCAGCCTACACGATTTCCGTATCCTCAGCAGCGTCCTGTCCTACGCCCAGGAATTCCTCAGGCTCAACCGAGACATCCTCCTCCTCCCCCTTTGATGCAAATTCCCGTCAGGCATCCTGTGCCACGGCTGACGGCGGCTCCTCCGCCAAATCCGCCTAATCCTCCTCCTCCACCTCCTGGCCCTTTACCTCCCCCTCCTCCTGTGGTACGCCCTCCACTCCTTCGGGCGGCCCTTCCTGTTTCGGCTCCAAAAATTGCCCCTCTCCCAGTTCTCACGACTCAGACGTATTCCCACCATCCAACGCCCCAGACTATGCAGGCCACGGATTCCTCGGTTGCGAAGCATGATGCTTCTTTGTATAGAATGTACATCGACATCCTCCGGGATATTCCTCGCTTCGACCCGGATCGGATGTATTTGGAAGACTGGCTCCCGAATTTTAAATCAGCGGCCAAAATTCACAGAATTCCATCGGAGCAATGGGCTAGACTACTGTTCAACAAATTAACCGGAAAAGCCCTGATTTACGCCTCCCGTTGTGGCCCGGAGGTTGCGGACACTTTTGATGGATTTGTCAATTTACTGAAATCTCAATTTCCTCGACCGCAACTGTCCATCCGAGATAGGTACGTATCTTTCGCTAGACGGGTCCAGCGTCACGGGGAGTCGGTCCGGCGCTATATTTCAGAATTACAGGCACAGGCCATTTCAATCTGGCCAGATGATGCGCTGGAACGCGAGCAACAGTGCGTCCAGCAACTTTTCGCAGGAATTACCGACAAAACCTACATCAGTGCCTTGGCCCCTCTTTTCATTGATCACGCACCTACTATGGACCAAATCTTACGTATTATTGACAAACTTGACTCCCGCGACTCAAGGCCCTCTGAAGAGGATAGCTTGTGCTACTCTATGCCGCTGTATCAGGTGTCCGCGGATGATATGGTTCAGAATGACCCGGGTTCGACTCCCAAACCTCCTGTCGAAAAGCCGAAGGATTTGGCCGGGGGAATTCGGATGGAACTTCGGGAAATGCGGGACTGGGTAGAACAGCAGATTCGGGACAGGTTCAATCAAATGGAGGAGGAAAGGAAACGGAGGTTGGGTCCAGTATGTAAGTTTTGCAAGAGGAAGGGGCATCCCCCAGAAAAATGCTGGGATAAATACCCCGAACAGGCCCCCCCAGACTACAGGCCGCGACCGTCATCTAGAGGGGTGAACTACGTGGAGGACGCGTATTATTATTCGCAACCGTATTATTCTCAGCCTCCTCAGCGGTATTATCAGTCTCCGGGCCCAGCGCCACCTGCGCAGGTTGCCTACTACGAACAGCCAACGTACGTATACGCGCAGCCGCAGCCTGCACCTCCTGCGGCTCAGCCAGGGCCCCAGCAGGTGCCGGTACCGCGGGCTCAGCCAACTTATTATTACACTCAGGCTCAGGCGGCCCCGCAGGTTCAGGCTCAGGTTCCGCCTCCCGTAGTGGGGTCGGCCCCTCCGACTGTTGCCTGCTCCGGGACGCCGGCGCCGACTGTTCATCAACAGGCTGGTCAGGTCGCGCCTGCGCAGGCGGCGCCCCAAGTGTCCTACGTAGGTTTCACTCAGGGTCCTATTCAGGGGGGAACGGTGGTGTCAGCCCCCAATACGGTTCCAGGGACTGATCAAAATCAGGTGTCGGCTCAAAATTCTACGCAAGTTTCGCATCAGGTGCAGGCTCCTACGGTGCCTTCTCAAGAACAAGTCATGCAAATTTTATCTCCTTTTCATGTAGGTATGATCGAAGCGGTTTCAGCCCCTCCGGAAAAATTTTTACCGCACGTATTTGGGGTAGATTCCCTTTCTGACGCGTCTATGGTGGAGGAGAGGTTGGTTCATCTTTTTAATGTAGCTACTCATAATGTGGTCAAATTGGCCTCAATTCATTCGTCTACAACGTCTTTCATGGATTCGTATTTCAAAGAAATCCAAAAACAGCTCCAGCAAATGGCTCAAATTCTGTATAAAGTATGCCCTGGGAGTCTCGATCCTAAAATTGCGGAAGCGTCTGCGCTTCCTCCGGAATCGTGGTGTTCGGGGGCGTCTCCTATATTGGCGGGGTCCCTCCCGTTTGAGTTGGCGCAGGTGTCTACTCAGACTGTGGGCACGGAAACGGAGGTTCCTCCCTGTGAAGGGGGAGCATCCGCTACGGGTCAGGGCAAGTCTTTCCATTCGGTAACTCTGGCCCCGAAAAGTCCCATAGAATGGGATTCAGAAGCGATTTTGGCAGCTGGGGACAATACCCCTGCAATAAAAGTTGATCTAGGGGGCCAGAGTTTCCTCGCCATCTTGGACTCGGGGGCCTCTATCTCCATAATTGGTCCACGGGTGTTGGAAAGACTTGCCCGGGCTGGTGTCACGGTCCGGTTACAGGATCTAGATCCGATTTCGGCGGTAACTTCCGCAAATGCTCCGCTTAAATTAACATCAAAGTTGTGTGCTCCAATCACGATAGATGGTAAATACATGTTTGAATGGTCTTTTTACGTCGCGCCGGATTTTTATCGTGAAATTTTGATCGGCACGGATATGATGAAAAATTATAAATGGGATTTACTTTTTTCGCGAAAGTCTCTTTTATTCCCTGGTCCTACTGGGACGGCGGTGATTTTTCCTTTGTTATCGCCTGAAGAGATCCGTGCCGAGTGGTTTTCGAACCCAAAAGCGCAGTCAGCGGCGGTTATGGCCATTGATGTCGAAATTCCACCAGCGTCGGAGGTTTGGGCCTCCGCCCTTACTTCTTGTCAAAATTTTGAGAAATTGTATTTTTTCGAGCCTTTGGAGTCTTTTATTCAGGAGAGTAAAATTTTGCCATATGCTGGGGTGGTAGAACCCTGTGGGAATAAATTTGACATTTTGGTGGTCAATCCCACCTCGACAGCCGTGCGTTTGGAAAAAGCCACGATTGTCGGCTCGGTCGCTCCGGCGGCTGATTACTGGGCCCAAGACACACAATTCTCGGTCCCGCTAGTGGTTTCTCAGGCGCGGGCAAATTTGTATCCAATGGGGCACGAAATGCTTTTTGCGGTAGATGAGCGGCTGGGGGAGCCCCCCTCTCGTGTAGAACCGCCTTTTGATATATACGTACGTGAAAATTTGTTCGAAAATGATATTGTGTTTCATTCTGAAAGTCCAGAAGATTTGGCTAGTGAATCGGAATTGTTTTCACAGTTTGCTGACGAAATTGAGCAGGTCGACGAAAACGGGGGTTTTTCTGCGGACCCGGGAGATCGCCAAAAAGAGGGGGTTGCCTCCCCCTCGGGGCAGGAGGTTAAGGACGAAAACGGTCCGGGGCAAGAAGACATCCCGCTTGAAATTGTATCGGGAAAGGCTGCTCTCATAAAGGGTTTTTCTTCTCCTCCCGACCCAGAAGAGTGTCTAAAAGAGGGGGTGGCCTCCCCTAAAGAGGGGGTAAGCCCCCCAGTGCCTGAGATTCCACGTCAGCCAGCAAAACCATGTCTGTTTAAGGGGGAGGACTTGGTGCCTCTCCCTGCGAATTTTTCTACTCGATTACCGCTGGTACCTGTCGCGTTTGCCGAGAATGTGGACTTTTGGGTCCAGGAGACGCAGGAAGGTCAGTCCTCCCTCCTACCGGTTGAGGTTCGGTCTGAACCTCTTCCCGAGGCTCTTTGTGGGAAGCTGTCCCAAGGGGGGCTGGATCTGGATTCTGGCTTGCCTGAGGGGGGCTTCCCCAAAGAGTCGCCCTCTGGTACACCGGAGGTGGACTCTGGTGGGCTAGTAGGGAATTCAGGAGGGACGACTGATCAGACCGAGCAGCTGGTGGGGGAAACCGCCATTCCACCGGTTCAAAAGGTAAAATGGGTGCGAAAATCTATTGTACGTAAAATTCACCCTGGGGAGGAAGGTTATGAGCGTCCGGTTTGGAAAAATTTTTGTGAAAATCGTGTTCCTGAAAACGGCGAAATTGTACGTACAGAGCTAGATGATGCGCTGGCGGAACCTCTTTCTGTTTTGGACATGGGTTCGACTCCCGTTCTGTCAGCCCTGCAAAAACGTGCTCTCTTGAACCAGAAGATAAAATTTTCTGATTGTTGTTTGTTGCGTAGAAATCAGAGGCGTTTACGTCTCATGATTCTAAATTTCCCTGAAGTTTGGGATGCGGCTGGTGGGTTTGGAAAAACGGATATAGACTATCATTATATAGAGATAGAGCCGGGGAAGCGGCCTATAAAGGCGCGGGCCTACAAGGTCAACCCGGCTCAGAAACAAATTATTGACGATAAGTTGAATGCTTGGCTAGAACAGGGGCTCATACAGCCCTCCAGAAGTCCGTGGGCCTCCCCAATTATTTTGGTCGCGAAAAAAGACGGGGATTGGCGTTTGTGTGTCGACTATCGGAAATTAAATTCGGTCACTAAAAAAGATTGCTATCCAATTCCGTATATTCATGGACTTTTCGAGGCTATTTTGGGGCATTGCATTTTTTCAAAGTTAGATTTAGCATCTGGTTTTCATCAGATTCCGATCTATCCTCCGGATCGGGAAAAAACCGCCTTTATTACTCATGCAGGTCTCTACGAGTTTAAAGTTATGCCTTTTGGCTTATGCAATGCCCCCAGTACTTTTCAACGAATTATTGACCGTATTATGGAGGGTTTTATTGTATATATTGACGACATTTTGGTGACCAGCGCATCCGAATTAGAGCATTTGACCAGACTTTTGGAGGTTTTTCTCCGTTGTTCGAGAGAGCACGTCATCTTGAAACTGTCAAAATGTGAGTTTGGAAAGTCATCTATGCCATTTTTGGGTCATGTCTTGTCAAAAACGGGTATTTCCACAGACCCGGAAAAAATTCGAGTAGTTCAGCAATTTCCTGTCCCAAAATCTGTTAAGGACATTCAAAGTTTCTTGGGGTTGGCAGGATATTATAGGAGGTTCGTTCCAAATTTCGCGAAAATTGCCCATCCTCTGAACCGTTTGTTGCGGAAAGATATGGAATTTGTTTGGGATGGGGCTTGTCAGTCTGCGTTTGAAATTTTGAAGGAAAAATTGGTTACGGCACCGGTCCTGGTCTACCCGGATTTTACAAAAAGGTTTACGTTGGCTACGGATGCGAGTTATCTGGGTATTGCGGCTGTTCTGCAGCAGCAGGATCCGGCAGAAAAATTTCATCCAGTAGCCTATGCAGCCAGAGCCTTACAACCGGCTGAAAAGAATTATCATGTTACTGAATTAGAAGCGCTCGCCATTTATTTTGGAATCTCGTATTTTCAGCATTATTTAATTTTGAATGAGTTCGATGTAATCACTGACCATAAGGCGTTGGAATACATGCTAGGGGACCAGGCAGTCCCACGAACAGCTCAGGGGCGAATTGCCCGTTGGCGGCTTTTTCTTGCATCTTTTCGTTTTCGTGTGATCCAGCGACCTGGCATAACTAATGGAGCTCCCGACGCGCTGTCCCGCAATCCTCCCCTATGGGCGGGATCCTTTGCTGACCACCCCCAAATTCCTGACTTTGTCGGGTCTTTGGTGGTTCTGGCCGTTGAGGCCGTCGAGGAGTCGGAGGACTCTGGGGAGGAGGATCCGGAAATTCCTGTAGAAGCTCGCCCTCCTATTCCGCGCAGTGCCCCTCGCGAAATTTGGAAAGAGGCTCTGGCTGCGGACGAATTTACTTCAGCGATGATCAAATTTCTAGTAGACAGGACCGTGCCACAAGAACAGAAATTGTTTAATTACATTCGAAAGCATTCAGGAAATTATGAGGTTGAAGATGGCATTTTGTACCGGTTTTGGTTGACTCATAAGGGTGAAAAACGTAAAAATTCGCCTTCCTTGGTCGTTGTTCCCCGGGGTTGTCAAGAATATGTTTTGAAAGAATGTCATGATGAACTTTTGGGTGGGTGTCATAATGGTAAGGAAAAAATGTTTGGGCTGGCCGCTAGAAAATACTATTGGGAGACGTTGGCTACCGATTGTGCGAAATACGTACAGGCGTGTAAGATATGTGCGGCTTGTAACCCGGGACCGATGAAGCCTCAGGCTTACCTAAAATCTTTTTCCCCGGTGGAGGCACCCTTCGAAAGGTTGTCTATGGACGTGATGCACGCCCCGACAACTCGGGCGGGAAATTCCAAAGTTTTGGTAATTGTGGACTTTTTCACGAGGTGGGGGTGGGCGTTCCCCATGCAAAATGAGCAAACGTCAACTATTGCGAAGATCTATGCTGAAAATATCGTTGCAGTTCATGGCCCTCCCCGCGAAATTCTTACGGACAGGGGGACCCCGTTTTGCTCAGCACTTTTGTCTAACTTATGTCAGCTTATGGGCACCAAAAAGGTTCGGACGACTGCATATCATCCGCAGTCAAATGGGGCTTGTGAGCGTTTGAACGGGACAATAAAACGTATGTTGCGAAAAACTATGTATGCGTATGAAAAAGGGTGGGACGAATTGTTGCCTTGGGTTCTTTTTGCGTACCGGGCCGCCCCCCATACCTCCACCGGGGAATCGCCATACTATCTCCTCTTTGGACGCGACCCCCGGTTATTCTCGGACAATTTTTTGACTACGCCAAGACCACGTATTCGTGATTTTAATCCTGATTATGTACAAGATTTGAGAGACCGATTGCAATATGTTAGGGAACTTGTCACAGAACACATGCGTCAAGTTTTGCAGAAGAGAAAAACGGCGTATGATAGTAAAGTTCGGGTGGTCGAGTACAAAGTGGGGATGTTGGTATGGAAAGACGTATCTCAAGCTAACATCCCGAAAGGTACAAGCCGCAAGTATCTGCCTGTCTTTGAAGGCCCTTTCCGGGTCACTAAAGTTCTGTCACCTACAAATTGCGAAATTCAGTCTACCTTGCGTACCGATCCTCCTACAGAAAATATCCACGTAAATCGTCTGAAACCTTTCTACAGTGAGACTTAGAATTCCTCCCCCGTCCCCCAGTATTGTATATTGTTGTATTTGTTGTTTTCTGCGTAACTGCCTACGAATTTAGCAAAATCTGGGTTTTCTTTGGTTTTTCTTGTAAATTCTATTTTCTTTAGAATAAATTCATATTATGAAACTCTACTTGGAGTAGAGTCTTTCCTTGAGTTTAGCTCAAATTTTGAAATTTCTAGTATTTGTCGAAATTTCATAAATACGTAATCTATAAATTATGAGCAAAATATATCTTGGAATTCGTCCTATACGTAGGACTTCTTTTTGTGTTTTTCTTGAATTTCTCTATAAAATTCCCTTGTAGCATAGTGCCCTCCTTACGTGTTGCCTGTATACGTGTGTTGTGTTGTGTGTTTTCTTGTTTTAGCTGATACGATCTTTTCTATTTTAGCTTCCACGTTTCTTTTCTAGGTTTAACACTCTGTACGTATTTAACTTGATCTCACTTTTGTGTTATAGTACCACTAACTTTCTTTTGTTTAGGCGCGTTTTACTGTTGTATTTATATTGGTATCTGCATTGGTCCGCATTGCTTCTACTGGTGCGGAAGTTTGGGTTGCGTTTTGGTTGGTCCTGGGATAACCTGGGAGCACGGTCCTACTGCTATCTGAGGACTTTTGTCTACTGTGGCCAAAATCAGGACCTGTATAGTATATTGGAAATCGCAAAGTGTATTTTTGTTATTAGTATTGTGTATACGTATGTAAAAGTTGTTCGTGTCAGGAACGTCTAGAGTGGCATGAAATTTTCATAACGCGAATATTATTTTGTCTTGATTTTTCATTGCATTTCAAAGTTATTCGTCGGTTTTTCTGAGTTTGATACAGAATGAGCGAAGCAAAACGCCGCCGTAAATCTCCAAATCCGAGGAGGTCAGGACCTCTGTTGGGGGGTGTCACATGGCCTCGGGGTCCGTCATCGTCTACCTCTACGCCGGCGTCTGGTTCAGGACAGCAGGCCCCTTCAGAGGAAGAGGAGATGCCTGTCGGAGCATCAGCGGCGACGCCTTCGGGTAAAGCCTCCTCTAGTTCCCTTGCCCCTTTGCAGACGAAAACTCCGACATATCCTCCGTTGACTTTAAAAAGGTTACAGGCTCGTTTAGATCATCGCCGGTTAAAAACGCCGGGGTTGCTAGATATTGAATCTCAGCGGCGCTTTCAGGAATATCAGCGCATGAATGAAACTTTTGTCCACCCACAGCAGAAATATCCAGAAGCTATTGTTGTTGTTTCCACTATGAAAGATCTTTTCATATGGGTCCGCGAACTTTTTGATATGGCAGTCGCGGGTGGGTTTTGTGCTTTGGCTTACCAGAAAACCTACAAAAATTTTATGGACCACGCGTCTGACCATTCAGTTTCCGCCATCACGATTGCAGTCCCGGAGGATTTGGGGTCGTTTACGACGGCTATTGACGGAAATTTTCCTACTCTTCCGCCAGACCATCCAAATCCGCCTAACATCAAAATTTTTGTTTTCTTGATTCATGCAATCTATCTAGACGTTCCATCATGGTCTCTGATACGGTATGCGTTTCAGCCTCTGCTGTTTAACGCGCCGTATCCGGTTTTTGCAGTCCAGGGTCTGGACACTGTACGTAAGATTCTGGCGGGTCTGGGGGTTGACGCGCGTAATTGTGTGGTGGATTTAGGTAAGTACGTGGCCTGGATGTCCGCGCGGGCATCTGGGAGGCGCTTTGAGCCTCGCGACCCTATGGACAAAAGAGGGCCGCATTTGTGGGAAAATCAGTTTGGTCCATGTGGCCCGCCTGCGCCGAGTCGGGGGGAAAAAGGCTTTCCGTGGTTTGAGGAGAATGTTTTGCGCTACCCTCCAAAATTGTTTCGGGGGCCTGATGCCACTCCCAAGGGTTTTTCTCCTTTTCCACAGCTAGATGATATCAAGTGGGCGGCAGATGGGGCGAGGGACATCGCTGCAGTAATTCAGGTGACTACTATTGTGGATCCGCTTCAGATTCATGATTTTCAGTTTCTGCTCCGCACGCGTGCCTACGCACAGACAGGTGATCAGGGCACGATTGACAAATTTTGGGACACGTCGCTGAATCCACAGCTTATGGATGACCACGATTGGGCCTATTCTGAAATTGTCGTGTGGCGCGATCCTCCTGTCACTCCAAAAGGGAAGAATGTTCAAGTCTGGTTCGCTTTTCATTGTACTCCGGAGACCCACCGCCCAGAGGCAGTTCCGTCCATCGAGGTTTTGTCAAATTCTTTTTTTGTGGACGCTGCCGGTCGTCCGGATCCGCCGCTGCGTGTTCTGCAGACGGGGGAGGATCGAGCTCCCGCGGCGGCACGAAGAAAGGCTATTGAGGCGGATCTTCTGTTGGAGGAGGCCGCGGTGGAAATGGCGGAGGATCCGGAAGGATTGCCGGTGGATCACCATCCTGATCCTACTAATTTGGTAGGTTACGAAGAGGCACAGGAAGCTGTAGCTGAGGTCGCAGACCACTCACAGACGCTTTCAGAGGCGGACTTTGGCCCGTCTGAAGCGGGGTCGGAGCCTATGGATCAGTCGGAGGCACAGCCTCATGCTGGCTCACAGGAGCCCGGGGTCTCTGCTGCCGAATCCACGACAGTCGAGACAGAAGAGGCGCCTCCGGTGTCACATCCTGAGGCTCCGGCCGCGGCCTATCATATGGACATCACGTCCTCAAACATTTCAGAGGGGTCGGCGCCCATGCTGCTCTCAGGGTCCGCGGGCCCGGGGGAGTCCTCTTCCGGAGGGGGTCCGGGGGTGGACTCTGGTCCTCCTCTGGAACCTGGCTCCCTGGCTGCGGCGGACTTGATGGGCATGCGTGGTGCGCCTGCTCCACAGGGCCCGTCTGCGACTTCAACCCCGCTTCCGCCCCAACAGCCGTCCAACGAAGATTATCAGACACAGCCGGAACCTCCGCCAGCAGTTACCCCTCCTCCGAATCCTGTTACTCAGGTGCTGGAACAGGTGGAGCTGTCTCCGAATCGGCCTCCTCCACCAGGGGCCTACGTCGAAGAGTCGGAACCAGAAGTGCCTACTACGACATCGTTTGCAGCCGTCGCGGACTCGATTCGGAACGCGCCTGCGGCCATGCCGGCGGCGGACCCGGAAGTCAGGCGGCAACAGTTGGAACAAGAATATGGGCGGCGACATTTTGAACAGCGTCGTTCCCCAGATATTTACTATCAGTCTACTCTAGTGCCTCATCTGGGACGTTTAGCCTGTGCTCATCGTCTTGATTTTGCTGATAAAATTTGGTCCCAGCTTCCACCGATTGAGACCACTGCCCAAGCTGAAATGATTCGTAAACTTGATTTGGATGCTACCGTGGTGCTTGAAGCTGTCAATAGGAAACCACCGTGGACGGCTCAGGAATTTATCTGGGGCATGACCCGCATGCAGGATGTGGACATGTCCAAGCTTTTTGCGGTCATCTTCGCGGAGCAGTGGGAGGTTCGGAAACCATCTTCGGCCTCAGCTCAGGATGCTGTTGCTGGGGTGGACCTTCCTGGGCCTTCTGGTGCTGCTGCTGCGGTGGCTGTGGAAGGCATGGACCTGGACAATCCTGAGTTTCCTGAGCCTCAGCTTCCGCCTCCTCGAGCTCCTCTCCGTGGGCCGATTAGGAAAATTCCACCAGCGGATCTGCCTATCAAAGTTCCGAAAATTCAGATGCCTGAGTTGGGGCAGGTTCCGGAAACCCCGGTGATTGTGTGGCCTAAAGACCACTTTCTTCATCAGGATAACCTCAAAATTGTGCTGGATCGTCTGATTCCGGTTCCTGCTGATACGGATCCTCCTCGGGGTACTGTCCGTGTTGATTGGGATCCTCAGTATCTAGGTGATGTGAACGAAGGGCCTTTTGATGTGCTGGATATGTCGCGTAAAGATTATATTCCATCTTTAGATGTGATTCATTTAGGTCAGTATGATACAAAGGCGGTTTCTCCAGATCAGGCTTACCTGATCCGGCCCTATCGGGGGCAGCAGCGGGTAGATCTGCCGTACTGGCCTGTGGTGTGGTCAGTGGTCCAGCAATCGCCAATCGCTGTTCCTTTTCGAACTTATTCCGAACCGCAGTGGCAAGTCGCGTATCTTCCGGATCTTCGGGCCAAGACGGAACCTCGGCACCTAAATCCGCTTTTTGTTGCAACCTGGAACTTTTGGGATCAGCATCTTCGTGAACTGGGTATTCCTTTTGCGTTGAGTTCTAATATCATTGAGAAGTATCAGCAGAAGTTGAAGGAATTGATTCCGGGGGCTGCGGTTGTGGTCGACTATGAACGTCAGCCGGCCGCCTTGGATCCAAATTGTCTGTTTCCGGGTTTTGATCCAGAATTTTGGGCTTGCACGGTTGTTTTTCCAGCTCTGAAACGCGATGGGCAGGTTGTTTTTGATTCTTTAGAACTGTTAGGTTATGGCCCCTATCGCACTGCTGCTTTTGCTGATGCCATCTCTAGGTTGTTTCCGCCGATCCGCTGCTATCCACATATGCGTAGGTTTACCACTCCATTTAGTCGAGTCCAGGACGCCTGGGAAAAAAGGGCCCAGCAGCTGAACGATCTTGTTACTGATTTGGAAGCCAAAATTTGGGCTCATCCTTTGATGTCCGAGGATAGTGTAAGGGAGTATCCCCAGGTTGTGTTTTTCAAAGGTAGCAGAATGCCTATGTCTAATATGTATCCTCTACAGCCGGATCCAGATGTGAAGGTTCAGGATGAGTATATGCATTTGTGGGGACGCCAATTTGCGGTCAACGAGTATCCGTATCAGTTCTATAAGGCATACGATTGGTTCGGTCTACATCAGCCGGCGCGTGAAATTGTTCAGACTGGGTCTCCGTTTGCAGCTAAAAAGGCGGCTGAATATTTTCTGACGCATTGGGTGCCTCCAAATTCTCCTTTGAGTCGTATGTGGCACGATAATGAGTCGGTGGTTCGGGCTGTATACATGCTAGAGTGTCTGAGGGCTAAAGTTCGATCGTGTCCCCAACTCTACAAGGCTTTGCAAAATTCTGGGGTTGCGTATTTGGCTGAAGCAGTGAACGAGGATAAGTACTGGGGTGTGGGTTTTGACTTTTCTAAGCTTGTTCGAAAATCGGCAACTGAAATTCGTCGTCTTATGATTGATCCAAAACGTCCGGGAAAAAATTGGATGGGTAAACTTTTGATGATTGTGCGTGCGGAATTGTTTCCAAATTTGCCCCGGGAGGTCCAGACTGAAGAGAAGGCTCGGCACAGGCGGGAAGCGGCCTACAGGCAGACCCGGCGTTAATGTTTTGTTGTTGTTGTGGGGGGTGTTGGTTTTCTGGCCCAGTAGGGGGGTTGTGTCCGGTGGTACTATGTTTTAATGTTAATCTTTTTATCTATTTTTGCTAAAACGTACAATTTTATCTTACTAGTATAGGAGGTTCTGGCTGCCCACTGGGGGGAGATTGTATGTTGTAGATTATTTGTGTACGTACATTTAAATTGAGCATTCGTCTGTTAGATTAATTATACACTCCAATTTTGATGAAATTAAGTGGGTGGGGTTTTTCACGAGCAGTATCATCTGTGTGCTCTTTTTTGATTTATTTTTTGTAAAAAGGCATATTCTTAAATTAAATTAGACTAAATTTAGTTGATTATACGGGGTTCCCGTGGGGGTGTGTTACACCTCAGCCTAAAATTCGAAGTTGTCCGGAACCTCCTACCATATGATCTCAAATTACAAATTTTTATCTTTATCTTTTCTAACGTTTTCTTCTTCACTTTCATTTATATACACGTATAGGCAATAGTTCTGAGGGTACTTTAACTTTCTCCCGCCTCGCGTGGGGTGCTGCTGTCACTGTCCTGGTCCTCGGATCAGGATTCCGGGGCTCATGGAGAGTGACTAGCAGCACGTTCACATAGATTCCGTTAGTTTTTAGCCGTCTTTTCTTGATAGGGAACTGTCAAAGCGCCCTGACCTGGGATCAGGATTCCTGGGGCTTGGATCTCTGGCCGTTTCCCTCCCTAAATTCGTAGGTAGGGCCTGTAATATGGTTGTGCTGGTAGTAGATGTGTTAATTGATGGTTGTGGGATTTTGCTATGTGTTGTTGTTTTGTGTACATTTTTGTATTTCTTTGTGTATATACTAACGTACGTACTTATATCTGTTTTGTATTTTTAGTAACATTCCACCCGCCCGTCCCGGCAGGCCTGTGCCTCCCCTCGTGGTGCGCCGGACTGGAATGGTTATCTTGCCGTTGGAGTTCGGAGGTTACGGTTCTTTGGTCAGGAGAGCCTGGGGGCTCTGGTTTGGTTCTTGTTGGGGGCGAGCCTGTTTGCGCTCGGTTTGGTTGGGTACTTGTATTTGGTCCCCGGGTACTTCTCAGCCTCTGGAGGGCTCTAGCCCTGTGGAGGGCGGCCTTCTGGGGCATTGGTGGGACCTGATCTACTGCTATTTCACCGGTTTCTTTGGTTCCGGTCTCTGGGTGGAGGCCAGTGATGGCACCCTGGAACTTTACAGTGGATTGGGTGTGTGCTTGGTGGCACGGAGTAAGATTTTGGGTTGGTGACGTTTGGTGGGCCCGAGTGTCTGGAACCGGGCATGTTGTTTGCCGGCGCAATTTGCTGATTCCAAACCGCCCTTCCCCGGCACAGGTCTGTCTTTTCCCTTTTCCCTATTTGTTGTTTGTTTGCTTTGTTTGTGTATTTTATGTACTGGTATCTTTAATAGTGGTGGGGGGATCTAGACTTTGGTTTTGGGTTGTGCGTGGGTGGGGGGAGCCGGGTGAAAGTCTACTTTAAAATTTGAAATTTTCTTCCTTTTTGCAGGAGGTTTCGGATTTTTCTTTATTTTGATTAGGGTGCTCTCTACCTTGGCTTGGCCATTGTATCTTTTATACTTATATTGTTTAGTTCTACTACCAGCAGTTTTTGTGTTGTATTTTTACTCATTCCTTACTTTTTCGGGTACTTATCTGTCGGTTTGTGTTTCTTTTCTTTCTGTCTAAAAAAGGAGTTCACGATACTTTCTTCATCAAAAATATTCTTGCCATTTTGTCTGCTGCCATTGTTTTGCCATGTCCAAGATTCGTCGGTGCTTTATAATGTTTGTGCTTTATCATAATGTGCTTTATTATCACATATCTACCTGTTTTGTGGCATTGTTAGTCGGTTATCCGGTTCGAGTACTTTGTTTTTTCAAATTTAGTGAAAGTATTTTTGAGTGTAGGAGGTTTGGGAAAAATTTCTATCTTTGTTTCTTGTCTGCCGCGTGACTCTCTGCGGGTCTGTATATTGTAGTTTTGTGTTGTCCATTGTTGTATTGTGTTCGTACGTAGTCTTTTTCTGCTTTATCTGGGCAGGCGCCCTGTAGTGGGCCCTTGTATGTGTGTTGTCGGCGCCTTGTCCTTTGTCTGTCTCTAGGGAGGTTCCTTAGTGTAGTTTTACGGCTCTTGAAAATTTTCTCACACGCGTTTTACCATACTAGTACGTATGTTTTCTGTCTAATCCAAAATTTTACCCTACTAATTACTGTAACGCGGCGTGGGCGCGCGGGGAAAAGAGGGGGTATTTCTGTGGAATATTTCATATACTTTCGTGAAAATCTTCATAAACGATGGAACAAATTCTGGACTTAGCTAATCGGGTAGTTTCTCACTATGGAGTTTGAATTCAAAAAGTGTGGGTATCAGTTCAGTTGTCAGTTAGTTGCTAGTCGGTCGATTAAGTTGGGCGGGAGTTGTGATTGCTTTTAGTGAAGTTCGTGTGGCAGCTGTGACTTAGGTTAAGTCTTTGTGACTTTGTAGTAAGAATCTCGCTATTTTGTCAAGTTTGGATGTTCTTGAAATTCTGGAGAATGTATATTTGAATTTTATTTGTTTGAAGTAAAAGTATCGTGTCTTTCCTAATTGCATAGTTTTTAGTATTTTGAGAGCTAGGCGCGAGGAGAATTTACTTAGGCATACACTACCGAGCGAAGAACCTGCACACTCTTTTATTAGTCATTTATTCAGCAGTACACACAGCGACAACATTTCTATTGGTACATCAGACCATGGACTTGTTACTGCCTCCATCGATTTTGATGAACAGCTTGTTCCTCCTGAGCCTCGTTCCATCTGTAGCGCTTCTACCAGGGCTGGCGGATCAGGAAGAAACCAAGGACAAGACCAAACGGGAGGCGACAGGCGCCCTTGTACCCACGAGACCAGGACCTAGAAGAGGGAAGGGAAGAGGGAGGTTCAGCTTTTCACTCACCATTGAAAGTAAAGAATTGGCCCAGCCGGGGATCGAACCACGGCCCTTCTGACTCCGGAGCAGACATGCTAACCACTAAACCACGGGACCATCAGCTGAACTCCCATTGCAGGCTAATCAATCTTTCCTATGCCTGCTTCCCTTACACAGCCGATGCTGTGGGCGCATTGAAATTTTGACTTTAAAATCGCCTTAAAACGGTGCAAAAACGCCTAAAACGTTAAAAACAAGCCTTATTTTGAAGAAAAAAGGGCTAAATTACCAAAAATTTTGCATTTTGTGGCAATTTTAGAAATTTCTGAGGTCCGACTCCTGGGGAGGCGGTGGGCTAGGGTAGGGTCGGGTACCGCCATCACATTTCTTGGGTCGACCCTCGACCATAGGTGCAACGGAGATTTGGGGTGGGGGGCTCCCCCCAACTACCCCTCCACCCCAAATCTCCCCAACTACCCTCTCCACCCCCTAACCCCCCCTCCCCCACCCTCACCTTACACCTGTGCCCTCGACCACCAACCTTCCAAGATTTATTCCAAAATTTTTCAATTATTATGCCAAATTCGCATTTTCAGCCACTGCTAATGTCGAAAAACTTGAAACCATTATGTAATTTTATTTAACATTAGAAAGTGTTTTTAAACTGGAAAACTTGATTGCCAAAAAGTTTCTGAGTCTATAATAAGGTCAATATTGACTGTAGATGTCTATAAAACCGTTATAAACGTGTATTTCTCGCAATAATAACCATTTTGAACTACAGAAGAGGAAATGTATTAAACGTTTTGAATTTAAATATCTCCTTCATTCCTTTCTGAATTTGTTTGAAATTTTCCATGCAAGTTTTATTAATATATACGCTCAGGCCGTTATTTAGTTTTTCGGAAAAGTGCATTTTCGATTTTTTAGCTTAATTTGAAATATTGTAAATTCTATATCTTACTTGCTTTTTCCCAAAAACAAAGTAAACGGCATGAGTGTATGCAGATGTAAAACATTTCTGGAAAAGTTGGTCAAGTTTTGTTGAAGCAGTGACGAGAAAATCAAAACCAAAGAATTCACAACCTTTCATTGTTTGCTTTGGTATTGGGAATAAGTAAAGCTTTCAAGCGGCTGCAAAGTGTTTTCGGTTAAATAATACACATAATTAACACAACGACAACCGTTGAAACCCAATAGATTGAATTTTAGGATAAATGGTTCTTGCATTGCACTGAGTGTGCAAACGGTCAACGTAATTCAGCTATATATTCAACCGCTTGTATGTGTTTGATAAAAGCCACGTACAGAAGAGATATACACATCATCTTAAAGCGCTTTTTGTGCTCTTTCACATGGCAGGACAAAATTAAATATATAAAGCGTAAATAAAATTTTGATTATTTGCGCTAGCGCAAAGCCACGATGGTAGCTAGCCAATTATGCACACTCTAACACTAAGATTTTGTGCAAAGATAGTTTGCCAACCAGTCTTGATTTACCCAATGTTTTGTCAAGATTGCTTCATCCATGGAAAAATTACGCAGGAAATCCCGTTAGTGGTACGACCACCTTAAGTTCGGAGTTAGCATATTTGGAAAAGCGTTTTAAGTTTGGTTTACTAAACCCAGTTCAAAATTTCTAAGAAAAACTTAAGTTGCACATTAGATAAGTTATTTAAAGCTACGTATTGTCGCTTTGAGTTATGATGATGTGTGGCTTTTTCAACTGGCATTTGCATGCACAGGTTTCCGTTTCGACATTTTTATAATGCCGAAAATTTTCTTTCGTAACCTTTTATTTCAGAATTTTTTCATTATATATATGTTACGTACCGTATGAAATTTTGTACCGTATAATACGGTACAGCAATTTTCGTACCGTATTAAACGGTACGTCCCGTATTATATTGTACGGTTAGTTTTTGTACCGTATTGACAAAGAACTAAATAATGCTATTAAATAATATTAAGTAAAACAAATAATACAAATTTTGCAGTTTTGGTACAAAAATAGCGTCTCAAGAAGTCGCTTCCGACAATGCCGTATTTTTGCACTAAAAATTAACTCTTCCGTACATAAACCAAGGCGCTGTTGCGGACGATTGCATTTGGAGAAAGCCCCAAGCTATAGATTTTAAAGCACCTTTTACAAAAATTTTCGGAAATATCTGTCGTATGCTGAAATAATCATAGAATTATAAATTATTCAATTGCCACAATCTGCTTGACTAAAAGATACAGAAACTTTGCTCTTGCAATTCTTATTTCTGTGCCATTCTATTAATTCTATTAAATATTCTGAACATAAAAACCCAAAAACCTTGCATTTTTTGGCTTGTTTCATTGGCATTTGGGCGAAAAGTTTCTAAGTCCCACTTTTACTAAAAATGGCCTAAAAGTCACTAAAAATGGCGTTTTTCGGCCGTGTGGTGGTACCCATATATAGTAAATCGGGGTCGCCGAACACGGTGAGCATAGTGCCGAGATCGGTGGATGTGACCCCTGACCCACGGCGCCCACCCACAGTGGGTTCCTGTGTGGGTCAAAAATGAAATTTTGCATACAAATGTCTATGGCATTTTTCAAGCTCCTTGTATCAGTAAGCACACTGGTGAAAAGGGAACCGTTAAAACGACAGAAGGACAAGTAATGAAAATGCTCCTCCGGAGCATGAAAGAGTAATATGGGTTTAGGTGAGGTTCGAAAAGACAGGACTAGTCTTAAAAATGCTTAATATGGGGCTAGGTTCAAAAAAACAAGAGGACTAGGTTGTGGGCGACTTAATATGGGCACAGCTTCGCCGAGCAACCCATATTCGCGGGCTTTCACGCTTCGCCATGGCGATTGTCATATACAAAGCGATTAATGTGAATGTCAGTCAATAATAACAATTCCAGCAGTTAAACAATCGCTGCAAGTTGCTTGCATAGAAAGTTAGATTAGCTAAGGATATATACGTTAACTATATATATATATATATTTGGTTGTGCTGGACTACGGCAAGCAACGACCAAAAACCACCTTCTCTGATTGTAAAGCTAGCGGTTCAATGGAAATAGAAGATCGTCGGAGAGAGTCCTGAAATTATTGTTGAAATATTGACTTTTTTTATAAATGGTTAAAATGCACAATATTAAGAGTTTATTGAAACAAATGTTTGCTTCCATTAACACACGTTTATCAGAGGAGTATATTATTTACGCACCGTAACTAAATCTGAACACTGGTATGTAATATGTGTATAACTTTTTCAGTCCGCGATTATGGGTTGCTCGGCGAAGCTGTGCCCATATTAATTCGCCCACAACCTAGTCCTCTTCTTTTTTGAACCTAGCCCCCATATTAAGCATTTTTAAGACTAGTCCTGTCTTGATTTTAGAACCTCACCACCACCCATATCACTCATGTCCCGGAGGAGCATTTTCATTACTTGTATAAATAAACAAACAAATATATATATATATATATATATAAATATTAAAGTTTGAAAATTTTTTAATTTTATAAGTGCTTAGATTTGAATGACATTCAAATATTTTCAAACGGTTTTCACTTTTTGCACTTTTCACTTCACACTTCCCGAAAATAGCGTCTCAAGATTTAGCTTCTAACAAAACCGTCTGAAAATGTTTGAATGTCATTCAAATCTAAGCACTTATAAAATTAAAAACTTTTTAGCCTTAACATTTATTTGTTTGTTCATTTGTATTTTCGTTATTTTTGTGTAAAAAACGTTGACTTTCAAACGTTAAGTACAAGCATTTTCGCTTTTTATGTTTAGAATATTTAATAGAATTAATAGAATTAGAAGTTCAGAATTTTATGTGGCATAGATATAAGAATTGCAAGAGCAAAGTTTTAGTCTTTTTTAGTCTTGCAGATTAGATTCAGTTTTTTGCCAATACGGTACAAAAACTAACCGTACAATATAATACGGGACGTACCGTTTAGTACGGTACAGAAAAAGTTGTACCGTATTATACGGTACGCACCGTTTAATGCGGTACGAAAATTGCCGTACCGTATTATACGGTACAAAATTTCATACGGTACATAACATATATACATACTGATTTTTTCAAAATTTCTCAGTTTCTGTTTAAATATTTTTTAAGGTTTCTATTATATACGGATGTTTTCATAATTTCAAAAATTTTCAACTTCTGATGGATTCAGCCTCCAAGACCCCGAGTGGAGTAATAGTTATTCCAAAATTTTGTCTGGTTGTATCACAGCAGCGCGGAACTTTGTTGCAAAGCATTACTACACCCCTCCAGCGACTGCAGAATGCAAATAAAGTTGTTCAACTTTTCTTCAAAATCCTGTTGGTGTAGAATATTACTAACAGGGATGGAAACTGGGTCACTTTTTGTGACCCATGACCCACTCGACCCAAACGCAAATTGGACCCAGACCCAAGGTGATCCATAAAATTTTAAAATTTAGTGACCCAGACCCAAATGACCCAAACGGTTACGTGACCCAGACCCAAATGACCCAAGAACTTTTGTGACCCAGACCCAAATGACCCAATAGAATAACGTTACACAGACTGACCCTAACCGAGATTGTCCCATTGTGCAATGTTTTTGAAATGTCCCATTGTGCAACGTTTTTGAAATTTCTAACTTTCTTAATTTTTGGAAAAATGCAAGAATAAGTACATTCCACTCATTTTGTGAAACTAGATCAATAGTTTGTTTTTCTTAAAAAACCAGCTAAACATGGACCGGCGGTTTTCAATTTTGAATTTCTAAATATGCACAACCCCAGACAAGGTTTTATTAATAAGGAAAATGTGAGACGAGGGATCTTTGCCAAACCCTTTTTGTTTAGCCATCTTTATCAAAAGCCGTAACTTTTGATTTTTTGACCAATAACTTTAAAATTTTGCACGGAGTACATATATACATATATATGCACATATATACAAATTCAAAAATTTAAATTTTTTCAATAAGTTTTAACTTGGCAAGAGGAAGACACGGAAGGAAACCGAGGAACCAAAATTTTTCTGAAAGCATTTCTATGTTTTTATGCATTTAAAATGCTTTAAAACCATTTAGCTATCCTTAACATTTTAAAAATTAGCTCAAATTGGAAACTATTCATTACTTTTAATAATTTTAATTTTTTTCATAATGATGGAATTGAAAAAATAATTGCCGCTGCAACATTTTGCTGACCATTTGGCGTTTGAGACCTGAGTGGTTGATGCTGTAAACTTTTAAAACCGAAATGTGTCCACCTTGGTATACGTGCTATGTGACCGGACTCATATAGAATGGCACAGCAAGTCACACTTAACTCTAGTGATGTCTGCGCAATGACTAGTAAATTCAAGTAATTAGTTAGTGATCGCGCGCGAAAATTTTTCAGAAATGGTGGGTTTACCTTTAAAACTAGCTAAACTTCCACCACGAAAATTGAAACTTTAAAAATTGGCAAGTCCGCTGTGACCCAGACCCAAAATGACCCACTAAACCCACTAAAATTGCTGACCCAGACCCAAAGTGACCCATAGGAAGCTTGACCCAGACCCACTCTGACCCAAAGGTTTTCCAAAATTAGTGACCCAAGACTCAGTGACCCATGCAAAACTAGCGACCCAAACGACCCATGACCCAATGACCCATGACCCAGTTTCCATCCCTGATTACTAAATTAAAACTCTAATATATGCTGTAATACAACAGTACATTAGTCCTGAGAAATGTGTTAAAAATTAAAGGACTACGCAATGTGAGAGGTCCGTTGTAGGCTGGTTCCTCTGACCTTGCCGACCTCTGATAATACGTATTGGCTGCACAACATTCTTCGAGGTTAATTCAAGAGTAAGTTTACTATTAGCTTGCTACATTAGTTCACTGATTTAGGTAACCTTATTAGGAGAAGACGTATTTATGCATCTCCGCAATAACATTTGTACTTGTCCACTTGAGAAAATTTTCTTGTTCCCACAGTGGCTATTTTGAGGTTCTGATGAGTAGTCAAGTTTCCTTCTTTCTTTAATTAGCTGAAATTTTAGCTTTAATTAGCTCTGGGGAATTCTGGAGGAGTCTAATTTCAGTAATTGAAGCTGATTTTAGATAATACCAAAAAGCTGTAAGAAAACAGTCCTCATTATCTCAGGTCATCTTAAACTAAATTCAAATCCCAAGGCCATTCCAGATAACAATAATTAAGTCATCGACGGCGAAGGCTGTCTTGAGTCCTTGCATCCTTGCGTTAGCTGGCTTCAGTTACCTGGACGCTAATTCAACCGAAAGAATTCCTCTTTGTGGCACGATATTTGCCTATAGTAACAGTTATAATCTGGTCCATACGTACCTAGTTAGGATGACATCATCGTTTGCTTCGATCGTGATGTATTTAATAGTTTTACTTAAGATCAAAACGCAAGGTAAAGCATCAGTGGCCATAAATCAAGCAACAGAGTCCGAATCGCAAGCCAAAAGGCAAACTGAGGCAACCAAAACCGTAACTTCACTTATTTGCATCTTTTCTTACCACTGTCATGGCTTACATTATAATTCGTTTGGAACGTATTCCAGCTGTGGTGGCTGATCCCTTGGTACTTAATATTTTATCTCTAACGGTTGGAACTTGGCTTATATTAAATCCGTTTCTGAACTCATTTCTACTTGTCCGCAATTCTACCATTCGCGAAAGCGTACATCAAATCTACCCCAGGCTAACATCAGAAAATGATGAGGATTTAAAAACACTGCCCAATCATCGACTAGGAGATACAAACAATGCTTTCCAGAAGCCAGCTGGTGGAAAATCGAATTGGACTTCGCTTGGTTAGAACAAGGTTGTAAGAAATACTAGTTGGCCAAGCCAAGTTTAGAAATTGATGAGGCAATCTTGATGTTATCAATTGCAGTAATGTGCTGGATCATAAATCTTATGTTATAAATAAGTGTTATGAAGCTATTTAACTCGGATAAATGGCTAACCCGGGTTAGACACCAGATTAGCAACCCTAACCCAATAGTATAAAAACAGAGTTAGCGAAACCCGGTTTTGGCTGGAGGATTAAGGTTATGACTTGTTTTAACCTTAACCCTGTGTTATAACAAAAATTGGGTTTCAAACCACGACTAAAGTCTGGGTTAAATACAGCAAATTTCAACCGTTCAATAAAATGTACATGCAGTTGTCAGTAACGGATTGTCAGGATATCTTAGCTTTGGTTTCGAATCCGTTACAAATTTCACATCTGACATCTCACATAATTTTTATGTAGCCATATCCTGCACAACCATTGAATTTGTGCGACTGGCTGAACTCTACAAAAGGATATCTTGATCCTATATCTGATACCTATATCTTGATAAGGACAGCATACAAAGATTTTATGGTCACTAGCATCAAACGTCGTCTGGCACCTTCTTTACTTATCTGGCACACGACACGCTTTACCAACATGCATGTTTTCTGTCATGATTGCATGCTTTTCCAAGCGGAATTTTCATTTTGCACAAATTTAAAAGTTATGCAGGATGGCTGCACAATGTTTATATGCGATGCCAGATAACGGATTTGGGCCATTTTCACAAAGGGCTCATAGATCAAAGAGGCCCTGAAGTTTGCTACTTATGACAAAAGTTAGGAGAATGGTGTTTCACGAAGAGCTCCTAAACTAAGAAAATGAGCCAATGATACCATGAGTCTCAGCTATGCCATAGTCTTCAGTAGTTTATAAAAACAAGGAAAACACCATGTCTTAGGTGAATGTCGCTTCAGAGCATGCCAACTCGTTGCCGGCATTGGTTTTAGTGGACGCAGAAGACATCATCCACTCTGCTACAATCTGGTCCACTGATCGGCCCTTAGTTTCTGGAAGGTAAATGTACAAGATAACGATAGAAACTGTAGTTGGAATAATAAACAGGAAAAACGCATATGACCCTATAGCTTTCTCCAATACCAAATAAACTTGGATAGTAACCAAAGCAGCTAGGCAGTCAGACGCAACGGAAAATGACACTGCCCTGGACCTGATAACTTGTGGGGTCATTTCGGCTACTAAAAACCAACTGACAGCACCAGGACCCAGTCTATAGGCAAACACGTGAATGATTATAGCTGCGACCGAAAGCTGAGCCAACCACTTGCCTGCAAGGCTGGTAAGATTCGAACAAATAATAAATACAATGCAACAAGCAACATTAACGCTAAGGCCACATAAAAGCATAGGTCGACGACCAACACGGTCCAGGAGGAATGGCGCCACAATCCCTCCCAAAACATTAGTGCAGAAAACAATGATACTGCCATAACCGGCGTTATTGGCTGGAATCCCAGCCTGTACAAACATGTCCGTTGAATATGAAAAAATGGCCAATATACCACTGCTCATTGAAGCAATATTGGTCACGCATCCCAAAAGGATCGGCAGGCGGTAGTGCCGCTGACTAAATGTAGTCTTTAGACTGATCCCTTCTGCTTGGCCTTCACCCCGCGCAATTCGCTCATTCTCAAACTCTCTCAGGACGCGGCCAATGTTTGTCTTAGAACCATGATAGAACCGAATGGACTTAATTGCCCCTGATCGATCACCTCGCTGGAGGTACAAGAATTTAGGAGTTTCAGGGACCGTTTGGAACAGCAGTATCTGGATAAGCGATGGAACAGCCCCCAGCGCAACTAGTAAAGGCCACAAACGAGCAGTCCCCAGAACGGTTGGCATAGATAAAATTGTAGACAAAAGAATTCCTGAGGTAAATGCTAAAGCTTGAAAGCTGGCTACCATCCCACGGTAATCATTAGGGCTTACCTCAGTTAAATACAAGGCCAACCAACCAATGCCCATGCCCCTAGAAAATCCAACAAGCAATCGGCCTACGAGCAATAATTCAAAACTTCCAGCATAGCAGGCAGAGCTCATGAACAAAGAACCACAAATCTGCAGAAAGTTCATTATGAGAAACAGCGCCACCTTCCGACCACAACGGTTGACAATTGGACTGCTTATAAATGTACTGAGAAATGCTCCAATGTGTACGACATTGATGATAACTGACCACAATGATGACAGTTCGTATCCTGATAAGTTGTGATGATAATGATGATGAAAACTTCGGTTCACAAATTCCTCGACCATCTGCTGTGGAATATTTAGCACTGCGACAGCGTACGACATAGAAATGCCTGCCAGGAGACTATGCAATAAGGTGGTAATTAATAGACGCCACGGCTTGCCACTTGCGTTTGCTCTGGTACTAGTTCCGGCAAAATCTTCTGATCCGCTATAACAAACCATTCATAATCATGTGCAAACACTGGGCATCGATAGCCCTAATTTAAACAAATCTTTTCAGAAATTTCTTTGACATATTTAACACCATACAAACAAACGTCATGCAGTACATTTGCTCAAATTGGAAAACAGACAACAATCATAGTTATTGGAGCATGATGGAAATTCAGGAAAGGAACTAAAATGAGCTACCAATAAATTAATGCAAGCATTTGTACAGTAGTAGCAACAGTACCTAAATACATAACAGTACCACAACAGGCATACTGTAAGCACATAAGCGTGACACAACGTCTGCACGGCGGAGCCCCTCCCCCCAGATATTGGTACCCAATGGACACAGGAGCACACTCTCTCGCTGTGTGTTCAGGCTCGAAAACACAAGCAGTACATGCACAAATTGTCCGCTTGGAGTTTTAGAACATAAGCATTTCGGGCGACTTTCTTTGATTCACTACTACCCAATATGCGAGGAGGTGGTGTTCAACAGTTTACGTACAGAGGATGTGCGACTGTTATAATAAATGGATTATGCCCGTTGTCACACTCTTACGTATTATGTAGTCTTCTTAGTTGTAGGAATATGAATACAGACAAAAATAATATTACGGCAGCAGTTCTTGGGACCCGAAAATGCGGATCTGCTTTTCGGGTCCCACTATTTATCTGCAGAGTGCCTATAGATCAAATAGCGTTTCTTTCCTTCGGAGTGGCAAGGTATAAATGGCAATGTCGAGACTAAGAAGGTTAAGCAAAGTATCGTTTAAGGTGCTGGTCCAGATTAGCATATTTCGGACATTCTGCAGCGGAGAACTTTCTGCAGCATATCAGAATAAATACAATAACGAAACTAAGAAATTTTAAAAATGGTAATTGAATGGTTTTGAACACAATTTTTTGAAATCATGCAATCAATTTGGAAAGCTGCAATGCACACTATTCGTGAGACAATTGCCAATGGCTATGTTTCACGGTTTAGCGTAGAAAGCGTTCACACTTGAAAAATTAGACAAAATTTACATTTATCTCAAAACGTTGAACCTGTTTGTCAAGTAATCATCTATTTCTAGAGACAAACACGCCGTAAAACTATATAGCAACTAATGTAAAGGCAACCTTGACAGATTTTGGCGATTGGCTGTAAACTTGCAAAGTTTAAGTTTGCTAACGGTCAGACGAAAGAAAACAAACTAGAAATCAGCAACGTCATTCAGACCCAAAGTAAAAAACTTGGCTTGTAAGCTAAAACACTGTGCTAAAAGATGTTATTCTCAAAAGCTTACATCAATAATGGAGTCGTTTCATCTTGTGCCAATCCAATAGATTCCGGTGACTGTTCATTTTCATCTGATTCCAGCTTTTTCCCTCTACCAGTTCGATTGCTCATTATTTTTAGCGCTTACGGGAAAAAACAAATGAAACAATGAAGCTTATAGACGTGTGTCGAGCTAAAATCCCAGTTGAGATGTAGTACTGATATGAAACGGCTATAACTAAAACAAGTGCAAACACATACTATGCCATATAAAACAATACTAAACGTAGAAAGCATACTTGTGCATAAGAGGTCTGAATCTTTCAAACTACTCCTTTAAACATGGGTAAAACACCAAAGTGCAAAGCAAATAAGATGAACATCAGAACGGATGACTCTGGATTAGATCCGTTAACTTATAATTTTTTTACCAAATTGATTATGTGACAGTTTTACTTTTGTTGAGCAATAATATCTGAAACGCCGCTTTCCTAATTTTATTAATTATAGGACGATCTATACATCATCAAGAAGGGAGTGGGTGGGTGCGAATTTTCCGAACTTACCCTTTTCGGCATGAACTTGGTGACTGATGTTAACACAGGATCTTAAGGTAGAAGTGTCGCCAATTATCGACCACCTCCGATTTTTCTCATTTTCACATATTTTGTACTTCCCGTGGGTCCGCAAAACAAGACAGCTGCGTTTACTGTGACCCCGAAATGTATGGGAAAACAACAAACATTAGGAAAAGTTAGCGGTAACCAAAAGTTTGAACGCTGTGCTAAGGCAAATGGGCTCCAACTTTGCACAGGCTCAATCACAACTAGGTGTTAATATCTACGAGGTTTTCTGGCAATTTTCAAATTTGGATGAAGTTAGTGTTTGCCCAAGTTTGATGTATAAATATGTCACCAAAGAACTGTATCGTCCCAGCCTGAACTAACCATTCACTGCTTCACTGCACAAGTACCTCGCACGAATATTAATAAAACAGGGCCAAGTAGAGCTGCCATTTGCATATGCCCAATCCATGCTACTGCATGTGAGCTCACACGTTTGGTTACCGTGCTTGCATTTTGCTTCAAAATACGTCATTTTTCAAATTTTTGGATATAATGCTCTATAAGTCAGCTAAAAGTTTAGATATTCCAATGAAATTCGGCGTGCCAATTAGCACGTATGAACCAAAGGCAAAGGCTAAGTTTCGCTTTAATTGCTGGTGTTTAACTGTGGATGCATGCCACAGTAAGAAGAGGGACACGTATTGCCGCCTAAATTTATACCAAATGGAAGCTCTTGATGTCGTAAACACTTTACCTTCTTACACCAAGTTTCTACAAAGCGATATGATAAAGTTAGAGCGAGTTAAATTTTGAAGCAAATAACACTGGGAATATGAGCTTGACCAAATTGGTCAAACGCCGTTTCTCGATCGTTCCTTGGCTTGTCATTGTAACTTATGCAATAGTAAATACCTACAGGTAGAGGGATAAAACGGATGTATTTGTCATGCCGCAGTCTTTTGTCATCCTATTTGTACGCGACTTCGAAGGCAAGGCATACTGGCGTAAATACATTGTAGGGACGTGAGCTGCAATATCTCTTAACTGGATTGACCCTGGACTCAAAAAAATTGTCATGTTTTTGAACACATGTAGGGGTATATTATGGCTGAAAAATAACCCAATCATTAACTATCAAATTTGGTACCAGGCTAACCCCCTACTTTAAAGCTTCAGTTTGCATGCTCAAACTATGATGCTGCCCGTGAGTAGGTGACAGGTTTGGCAATCGCATAAGCATTCAACCGCAAGCTACGCAGTTTTCAAGGTTTTGGATATAGTGCTCCAACTTCGCATTTTGTAAAAGAAGCAAATCAAATCGAGTTATTGACATTTGACACAGAATAAACTAAATTAGTTTCATTCGAACTGCAGCTGTTACACTTTGGAGATTTGTCTCAACACGATGACGAACTTTTCCAGACAAAATGACCAACTTTCGCAAACAATCCCAATTTTGTCGAATTAAAGAAGATTAATATTAGAGCGAATTATAGTAACAGTCGGACTGAACTAGATCAAGTTTTATGAAATGCCTTCTAATTGTTGGACCAAAGGGAGCGAATTGAACCGGGGTCTTTGATGGACCCGGCCCGTGTGACGCCCCCGGTACTGCCGTGCTGACCAGAACGGCCAGACCCGGTCCCGCTAACTGGAGCGGTCCTGGACCACCGCCGCAAATTTCTTAATGAAACATTTCATAATTTTGCAAACCCAAACTAAACCGAAGACACGAAAACAAAACAACTGCTACAATACAGAGCAATAAGAAAATTATTTCTAAGAAAACGAAGACAAATCAAGCAAAAACTACAGGAATATACAGTTGTCTCGTCAACACGAATAACAGTAAAAACCAGTTAATGCACAGAAACTATTTTGTGAAATTTTATAGGCAAGTCGTGAACTCCAGTAAATCAAGTTCCAATCGAAGCGGTTATTCTTAAAAAGAGAAAACTAGAAGTATAAAATTAAGTGGTAAGCAATCCAAGTGCAAATGCTAAAAATGTGCTCTCCGTTGACAGCAAATATAAATAGTAACGAAAATTTACAGTTCAATCGGTCAGCACATACGTTTTCACTTAACGCTTGGGCTAGATATGTACTGTTCTGACGCAGCTGCGTATACCCAAATTTTGGTCCCTGCTTTTTCCTGCTTCGAAGAAGCACTTCAGCAATTTTGCTCCATATAATTCACATACTTTTTGAATTGTCAAAAGATTCCATTTATATGTTCAGCCACAAAATTTGCTTTTTGCGTTAGAACTTCAAAACGCGGTCTCTGTGAAAACTCAAGCTAGGTGAGCATGCGTTAAACAAATGCAAGATTCATCAAGGAAATTCCGTTCATTCACAAAATAGCTGTAAACTACCGAGACAAATTCCTAGAAGCATTGGATCGAAATATCGTAATAGTTATGTCCGCAAATATACGTACGAATCGACATCATCTGTCGAATTAGTCCAGATAAATGACGACTTCCATCGAAACCCAATATAGCAGAGAATTCAAAAAACACGCTCACGGTAGGCTGCGTATGTTCGGCGAACCTGATTTCAACAGGTAATATGCGGGATCATATTTCAACTTCAGTGCACTGACTCCGTATAAGCCTTAAACAGCTAAAACCTGAAAGCAATGCTTGCTATTTCTAGCCAAGCGTAGGGACCAGGATCGTTTGACAAATGCATAAACTTTCACGTCGTTTTTAAAGTTTCGAAGTCCCGATAAAAATTGCAGAAAAGCAGCGAGGCTATAGAGTTGCTCTCTAATCCCCGGATCAGGGTTCTGGGGAGGGTGGAGAGTGACTGGCAGCGTTCTCACATAGATTCCGTTAGTTTTAAGCCGTTTTTCTTGATAGGGAACTGTCAGTGCTTCTCCCCCTGGGATTAGGATTCCTGGGGCAGGAAGCGCTGGCCGTTTCCCTCTATAAAATTCGTAGGTAGGGCCAGTACTTATAGGAAGCTGGTAGTACACATTTTATTCATTGTGGTTGTGGGTTTTGTCGTTGTGATCATTGCATTGATGTTTACGTACGTTGTTTTTCTCTATTGTGTTGTTTGTTTTGTTACTAATAAAAGTACATTTATATTTGTATGTTTCCCGCCCGTCCCTCCCAGCGAGCCTATGTCCCCTGCGTGGATTGGTGGCGCTGGCCAGGCTGCTTGCTTGGACTGATGGAACACCGGAGGCTCCGGTTGTCGGTGCTGTTATGTGGGTCTTGGCCCTTCTGGGCACGGTTCTATGGTTCTTGTCCCTGGGTACTATCTGGCTCTTCGGAGGGCTCTAGCCCGCGGGGGGCGGCCCTCCGGGGGCACTGGTGAGACATGTTGGCGGTCTTTAGTGACATTGTACCGGTGATTCGGGTGCCTTGAGTGGACAGCTCGGTGAGGGCTCTTAGAACTTTATTTGTTGGTCTTGGATGGTGCCTGGCTTTGTGCCCTTTTGGAATTGTTGGTGGCTAGTGGTAGAAGATGTTGGGTGGGCTGTCGCGCAGGGGCGCCAGCGATTGGCTGGGGGCGTGGTTGCCCATGTTTGTTTGTGTTGGTTCCCAGAAGATTCCTGTCAGTGGGGCTAGGCTCGCTACTATTGTCCCTGTTCCCAGTATATATGATGTGGCTTTGTTGATATTTATAGCGTGGTGGGGGGAGAGTGTTTGTAGATTCGGGTTATGCGTGGGTAGGGGGAGCCTTGGGGTAAAAATTTACTAAATTTTATTGAACATTGTTGTTCTTCTTACTTTTCATTGAATGCCGGAGGTTTCGGATTTTCTTAGGGTAGGGCGCTCGCTACCTTGGCTGGGCCATTGTACCGTCTTTTCGTTTTTCTTTTGCTGTTCTATAGTTCTACTACCAGCTCTAATCATGTTGAATTTTCCTCATTCTATTTTGTTTCGGGTATCTAACTATTGGTTTGTGGTTTTTTTCCTAAAATCGAACACGATATTTGTCTCTTCAAAATTCTTGTCATTTATGCTCGCTGCCATTATTTGCCATGTCGATTCTGTGGTGCTTTACTGCAAGTATGCTTTATAATATGTGCTTTATATTAGTAATATATCGTGTTCTCTGGCATTGTCAGACTTTGTATCCGGTTGTTTTCTATTTTATTTGAGATTAGATACAATTTTCTTCAGTTAAAATTTTGTCGGAGGTTCAGGAATAGGCTTTGAATAGGTTCACATATTCTCTTCTTTATTGTCTGTGCCCTCGCCCGTGTCTGTATGGTTGTACGTAGTTTAGTAGCTAGTTGTAGTACGTAATGTCTTGTCGTGTATTGTGTTGTCTACATTGTCTTATCCAGTTTGGATGACCGGTAGTGGGATCCCTTGTCTTGTATTGTGGCGTCCAAACTGTGTTGTGTGTCTGGAGCGGTTCTCCAGCAGTAGTTTTAGGTTGTATATTTTGCAATTTCTACTCAAAAGCGTTTTATCATACTGGTACCCAGGTTAGCTAAGCTAAGTTTCCTTTTAATTTACTAATTTGGCCTACTTTTCAGTATTCGCGGCGAGGGCGCGCGCCTCAAAAGAGGGGGTATTTTGTGGAATATTACTCGAAATTCACTTTCTTTCTGTTCGAAATATTGGAAATTTCTACTTGAATAATAAATGCAAATTAGGGTTAGCTACGGGACTAGTTTGTTACACGTATACACTATTGAATGCAAAAGTTAAGTTAGTGTTGGTTACGTTTTCTCCGGAGTAAAGTGGGTTTTGGGGGAATTGTTCCAACTTTGGCAGCTGAGACTAATTTGGCAATTATTGTGAGTGTTGTCTACGATTTTGGAGTTGCTTTATTTTGTAATATGGTAAATTATTTGGAAATGTTTATTTTGGAGTTTCTGTGAGATTCGAATAAAGTATTGCGTTCTTGGAATTTCTGCTAAATTAGTATTTTCTTAGAGTTAGGCACGAGGAGGAGATTGAATAGGCATACACTACCGTCATAGAACCTGCAAAGTAGTAAAGTCTAGCTTATTTAGCAATATTTAGCAAAGTTTCATTTTACATTTTTACACCGGGTCGGGTAGTGGACATCGCGACCAGGGCTCCAAGTGTAGGCCCGGCGGGACCGGAAAATTTTCTGTTGGGCCCAGCCCGGTTCTGGCTAAAATCCCGGCACGCTACGGGTCCGGTTTTATAGGCCGGGCCCACCAGGCTCTTCGGGCCTTCCAGGTTCATCGAACCAGCCGGACTCAGCGTGCCTTCCAGACTCAGTTTGGAGTCTGGGCTTATAGCAGGTGGGGCTCTGAGTTGACCTAGTAGGGCCCGGGCTTCGAATGCTGGGGCAGCAGCGGGCCCGGGGTTTTGACGTCGGGCCAAGAGCGGGGCACAGGGCTAGGGCCGCTCCGGGATTTGATTGGGCTCCGGGTCTAGTAGCTGCAGTCGTCGTCTATTATTCCCGCGCTTTGGGATCTTACTAAGATGCCCACTAGTTCTGCTCCCAGTCAAACTTTAGAACAACGTGATGGGTTAAATTTCGGCCATCTTTTGTATCACTGATCAATCCGATATAACATCGTTAGACACAGTTTCATCTGCGACAGTTATCGACTGAGGTTTCAATGTGTCAGAAATGACAAGACACAAAACGTGACCAAACTCCACGTTATTAAGAAACATTTGCCTTTAGTGCAGCTACTTTTCTTTAGTCATGGCAGAAAGTCTGGTAGGTAAGCACATACAAAGGAATAAGGAGACGATTATGTCAGTGCGCAAGCTTTTCCTTCAAACAATTGCATACATTACATACAATTGGAGTCACACAATTTCAAACAATTGCATACAATTGCATACTGCAGAAGTTCAAATACCCTTGACGTAGTCAAATGCGTTTAAATACACATCATCCTCTCATTTGAATAAGAGGAAGTGATAGCGTCTAAACGTAGTCCACCGCCGTTCTTACTGAAATTTCATTCTGGGCGTATTGCTGTAGGACATTTGTTTTGTTTCCTTTCTTCACTGAACCACATTCCGTAACCAAAATATATGAAATTTCCTAAAACAATCTGTTTGCTTTTAGAATGTTCATCACTTTACCGTTTTACGAAGGCTTGCTGCATTTTTCTTCAGAACACACGGTCATGCTTCAAAGGATGTGGGCAGTAATAACACCCTCATCGCGCAATTGACAGCCTAAATATTTCCAATAATATTTGTCTGAAGACACAATTATCAAATGACAATGGAATGGAATATGACAAAACGAATTGCTTTAAATGTTTAATGATACTTTAAACTGACAGTATTAAACTAATTTTTACCTATTGCAAGCCAAACAAAGAATCGAACCCATGTCCATACATCTAGTTGGAACATAAGATAGAAATTGATGAAGACACTCAAAAAAGGCATAAACGGCACTAAAGGGGCCTAAACAAAGTCAGCAATTTGATTTTAATGAACACTAAGCAAACATCGACAATAAGAATTTCTCCTTTGGAAATCAGATGAGCATAGTCTGGATCAAATGAATGTCCCTAAATGTGCTTTAGTGCATATCCACTCCATCACTGATGGTGTGGTTTACACCATCGTCGTGCTCATAACCATTTCGAATTAACACTCGGGAAGCACTTGGAGTCAGAAATCATTCTACCGAGCAAGCTGCGACGCGTACTCAACAATTTACGTTAATAAAATTGTGCGATGCGAATATTACCAGCTTGAGCTAATCATGAGTGTAGTATAAGCTCAGATAGAAATATACTACAGGTAAGTTTTTAATCGCGTAAGTCCAGTGCAGTTTTGTTAACCGTAGTTTTTTTTTAATTTAATTAATTTTTCTTATCCATTTAAATCCACAGTCTTATTTAATAAATCAAGTTGATTCAGAGCTTACCTTGAAGGATAACTGGAAACGACTTTGTGGCTGAAGACAGATGGCAGTGCAAGAAGCCAGAATTAAAAGGGTAAGAATGACAAATAGAACAATTGCCCAAGCATCGTGATCTTCAAAGACACGCAAGGGAGCGAAGGTTAGAAGTGCACATAACGGGATCAGCAAGACTACTGAAAACAAAAATCGCAAGCTACTGTGTGTGTACTGTGTGCGCAGATTGTGTATGCGTGTCAGCATACCAGGTAATTGGTAAATGCAGAAACAACGGAAATCAGTGGACTCATCCGCAACCGGCTTCCCTCTTGGCTTAGATTCCCAGCTTTGCTAAATAAGTAAACGATGGTATAATGATAAGAGTATGACAGCAGGCACGCACTTTATTATCATGCACTGCACGTTAACGGCCCATCCTCACTGGAATTGCGTACCTTCACTTCAAACAAATTCGCTATCTATGTTTCCGTTCTATATGCTCGAATCAGAGATGAATTAGAACGAACTTGCTTTCGAGCATTAAGTCGTAAACATAAACGAATTAGCATACGCAAATGCTGACTCATTTGCGGGCGGCAGCTGTGGGTACGCATATGGTGAGGGAATGGTCTACGCAGAGCATGGGCGGCGAGCTGGATAGCCTGTCAGCTGTCACACTCACTCTTTCTTGGTACATTGTAATAAGGACTAAGGGACTGAAATTCAGAATGGGAATCGAACCTTAGATTTCTGGCTTGAGAAACAATCAATCAACCAAGCACTACGCTACCTGTGCTTGTGAGTATGTCAACACTATTCTATAGTACAGAAACCATTGATTGCTGCCGACTCATGGCTCGCGAGCTCACAACAGATATCAGCTGTCATTCTTATCATTATGTTCTCTTGGCAACAACTAACGTGATTGCTTCGATAAAAACAGCAGTTTCACTAGCATTCTGAGTTTCTAAAGAAACGTTAAGATTTCGACAGGTAAGATATTTTGCTGAACAGATAACATTTTAGTTAGCTTCCGATTTCCAATTTCATTAGATAAGCTCCTGCAAAGGTAAGGTACCTAGCTGTCTGGAGGAGAGCACAGCAACGAGAGTCGTCCAATACCAAGTTTAACTAAGCTAAATAAAGAGAAAGATTAATGACATATTCCGAACTTTCTCCGAATCAAAACCTTAGATCCCAAAACAATTATAATTGTTCGTATTAACTAATTATAAAGGTTTTAAAATTTATTTAAAGTTTGCAAAAATAGCGTAAGCTTGTTTTAAAAACTCCAAACTATGGTTTACGGAATCGTTTTTTGTAAAACGCGAATTGGAAACATCTTAAATTCATTTAAAAACAAGGTTCTCGCGTCAAAGCTTTAATATTTGCTTCAGAAACTCGAAGTTCCAGCAAAAATTATAGCTAACAAAGAAGTTTTAGAAGTTTATATATTTAGCTGTGAAAATACATGATAGTTAATAAAAATGAGTTTCCGCATATGGCCGAGGATAATTTCGGATACGTATAACTTATGCATTTGTCGGTCAGACAGCGATAATTGTGACGATTGGAATGGCGTTTGGCTGTCTGCTCGGTTGAGCGGGAACAGAAGTATATTATCTACTTGCTCGAAAGCTTGCGTAAATGCCAGACTTGTTCATTTGCCCATTTATGCACATTTATGCATTTCTACTTAAGGTTTACCAATAATCAGAGTCGAGTATGAAACGACGGTACTGCTGAATTTGGTTGCGCTTTGCTGAGGTGGTTTCACTAGTTGAAGCACTTGATCCAAGATTGTGCTACGACAAAATCGGTTGTACTGATTAGTTGCTTCTTCAAACTCATACGAATCGGTCATTGGCCTATAGCTAAACAAAGTCGGAAAATCGGGAGATGATGAGGAAACAATTATGACGAATCTAAAGTATCACCAATAACAACTATTAAATAAATGCCATGTAGATATAGGAAATGTTTCTTAACAAAATGATAGCTGTTGTCAGTAGCAAGATTTTTTATCAACTAGTTTTTACAAATTTTAACACCAACCCATACTAACTACTTATTTGTTTAATTAAACTTCTTGCTAAATAAACAGAGTGTTTCTGCTTTCATAGTTGTAAAACCGTACCGCAGAACGATCACGCATGCTGCCACCAAAGAATAGGCCATGAGTGTTCCAATGGACAGCATATTAATCAAAGCGTCCACGTCAAAGATCATGGCAAGAACACCTACAATGGATCTTAAGAAAATCTTAAAAATAAAATCATAATAATTCGTAAAGTCTTCGACCACTAAAGTGGAGGGAATTACTCATGGCTTAGTAAAAACTGGGAGATGCATGGAAACTTTAAATGAACAATTCCATAATAGATTCGAATTTTTTAAACTTCCAACGTTTACCATTTCATTAATCACTCAATCATTAATTAAAGGTTAAATATACACTGAAAGTGCCAGCTCATTCTCTCTGTCTCCGCATGTTTTTAAATTTGACAAATGTCCAAATTTAACCTGCAAGCAGTCCCATGAGCATTGTTGCTACAACAGGAGTTTTGAATCGGGCATTAACACTCCCCAGAAAGGCAAAAAGAAGACCATCTCGAGCCATTGACAACATCACACGGGGTAGTGGGAACATACCCGCCACTAAGCTAAATGAATAAAGCCAATCATTTTATCCTCACTATTTTTAGTCAATCTCTTTAATTTGTAAGCCTGAGGGTGCACCAACCCAGGTTCTGTCTGCTCAGAAACATAAATTTAAACTTAGATAATTTAAATTTAGAAAGGCAACATTTTTAATAGTCAGCTTTAATTTTTAATTTTGTTTTTACGAGCAATAAATGTGTAAGTGCACAAATTGTTGATGAATGATGTATTGAGACTTTGAATTTGAGAACGGAAGTTGAAAATAAGGACGGAACATACGTATTCTACTGAATTCCTCATAATTTTAGGAAAATGTTGAATAATTCAAGTTTAACCATAATTCCACAGTTTTCCTGAATAAAAATGGAATTCTACAGAATTCCTGAAAATATCAGGAGAATTGCAGAATAAGTCAAGTTTCGCCGTAATTCTGCAGTTTTACTGAAATGTTCAAAAACTCTGTGGAATTCCTGAAAATTTCAGTAGTTTTGCAGAATTCCTGATTCTACAGTTGTACATTACCCCCCCACCTTTGAAAACTTGAAAAAGTTTGAAAACTTGGCCGACTGAGCTAAATTCGGTATGGATATATGTATACATCATATATATAATATATACATATATATATATATATATATATATAAATATATATAGGGGTATATATTCGACCATTTGAAACTGCAACTGAAACTGTTTATTTTAGAAGTGGGCCTAAATGGCAAATCTTCGATTTTTGTTTTATAATATTTTTCGAAACTACCAAACTTTCTTGAATTTTTGATTATTTATATTTTTGAAAATAGTTTACTGGATATGCGCCGGTGTCTCCTGAGAGTGTAGATTGGTAAAATATCGTACAGCTGCAGAACTGATTTGAAGTCTATTAATATCCGTTGTCTGTCCTGTCCTGCCAGTGTTTGCTTAGAAATTTGGTGAATACAAAGAGTAACGAGGAATTCTTTTCTACCTGGTAGATAAAGCACAAAGGGTTCCTACACTGACAACATAGGTGGCCCATTCCCAGCCGTTTGCGCGAAAAATCTGAACGAACGGTGCTTCATCAGTGAGCTCGTAGTACGGCAACATCATGGTGACAGTGAGAGATGCGGAGAAGTAGATAATAGAAATCACAAAAAGACAAAGCATTATGCTGACTGGTATAGATCGCTTCGGATTTCGAACCTCCTCACCTACAACTATTAAGTTAAGCTTTAAATAAGTTTTACAGGTTTAGGCTTAAGCAATGTGGATTGGTCAATTTTTTTCAAATTCACTGTCTGTCTACAACACTGGTGGTCTTAGCAATAGGTTAAAATACCAAATATATCAAATCTAAGTATCATACAACTAAAAGCTGAAGTTAAACGCCAATCTGAACCAAAATTCAATATCTTTAACCTTAGTTCTTTGTATTACACTGGGGCTCGTATAGGTACAGTTTCCGTTTTTTCAAGTAGATTACAAAATAATTTCTAGAATTCCCATTCCTTAATTCTGGACTGCCTTTAAAACATTAACTGAGTGAAAGTGTTAGATGCAATTTTTTCCAGTGTTTTGCACATTTTTTCCAAAAGTTTTAGAAAGTATGGAGTACAGGATTAAAGGAAGGGATTAACTCGCCGTGTTAATTAATTGAGTAAATGTTCTTTCAAACGTTCAGCACATTTATGGGGCAAACCTGTGGTGGCAATCGCATCAAATCCAACATAACCATAAAAGGCTTGGGCAGCTCCTGCAATGATCCCGTTGAAACCAAATGGAGCAAATCCCCCGTTTCCGCAAACTTCCACACTCACGTTGGCATTTATGCAAAAGTTAGCAGCCTGGAAGTATTAATATCTGTGCTATCAAGTGTACATAACAACTGAGGGTGCGACAAGTGTCAATAGAAATTGGGCTTGGGATGTGATTTGTACGGTATCGGCTGCCACCCCCACTCCATAAATCATTGTGGAAGGTTCGCATACTCGCTTGTATGTTTTGCGTGTTGAAGCTCAAGTCTCCCCATTTTAAACTTCAAAACGTAAACATGCAAGCACCGACCCGGTAATGGTTTATGGGGATTCACTACGTCTAATTTTGTGGGGGGGTCAGCCATTATCGTGCCGACGATGCTCCCCACCTACCAGTGAAAGAATGGCGCTTGTCACACTCTTATTATTGTGTACTCTTGGTAGAATAGGATATCGCGTTTGTGTAGTTTATCATTCTCACAAACTCAGTTGGCGCAGGGAATGCATCGATTGATTGATTGATTGATTGATTGATTGATTGATTGATTGTTTTGCAAGCCAGAGGTCCTTGGTTCCATTCCCAACTAACCTAAGTTTTATCCCGGTTTAATATTCAGCAAAGGTGTGGTTTCTTCCATGCATTGCATTAATTTGAAAATCGTCCAATTATTGCATTTGAATCTGCCACACCTGTTTTAGCTGTCCACGGTATTAAGTTTGCAAGTCGTATACCCTAAACCTAAGCATCTTTAGCATCCGTTGATATTATGAGGGTTACCTTCGCAGCGGGCAGCTCCCAGTTTTCTACTTTGTCCAGCCAAAATCCAGAAATTGATATAAAGCTTAACACAGCCAAATTAAGAATTGTGAAAATTACGTTGAGTAAGGATGATTGCTTGGCGCCAAGCGCAAGAATTACTGCAATGATAAATGTTATCAAAGAAATCGCATTGAGCTGAATAAAGCAAACGTAGAACTGTTCGCAAACTGCATACACTGTCAGTCGCCGAAAAGTTTCCAATTTAGAAAAGAACGGTAAACCTAACTAAATGTTATTGCGTTTTGGCGTTGTTATTATGTTCATAGACATTGGATAAAAAATTTTTCAAAACTTGAAGTATATACCGGATAAGCCAAACGTAAGATAAATACAAACAGGAATTTTATATTTTAGATTCCACCACTTTAGTTGAGGAACAGATGCGGAAAGTTAGGTTTTTGAGTCTTCTACTAATCTATAGCTATTTTTAAACATTATTGGTGCAGTTCACGGTTACTTTCAGCTTATTAGTCTCTTGTTAAAAGAGAGTATAGAACTAGAAATGTAACTATTACACTCTTCTCGCGGCTGTGTACTCTTGGCATTATTAAATTTAATTCCCTATTAAGTTTAATTAAATTTAATACTGGCTGCAATCATGACAATTCCCAGTGCCAAAGGATCCAGATGTTTTGCCAAAGCATCACCATTTATGCTGAGATGAGTTGCGAAAAATCCAAAAATCTTCTTCTGGGCTAGAGTGTTCAAGTATCCACTGGCTGTTCGAGCAACGCTTGCCGCACCTAACATAAAAAGTTCCGTCAGAAATCCATGAGTATGAGGAAGAGGATTAAGTCAGTAGGCTTCCCTTCTCATAGCTGGTCCCCCATTCGGAGAAAAATGCAACAAAACATACTTTCCTCATTGGGGAAGCCATAACCAACTGCCAGTCATATTAGAGACTCCGTAGAGACTCCAGAGCAGTAGATTACTTCAGTTTCAAATCATTTCAACACAAGTCCCGCTGGAGGACAAGGGTAGCCAGTCAGCCGTTTAGGTTTGCCCCTTCCTCAAACGGAAAGTAAGGGAAAGGTGGCCACCAAAAGGCAGGGATTTTCTGAAATCTGATTGAGTGTTGGCTGGCTACACTCTCCTCAACTGAAACTAATCCTCAGTTGAAACTAATCCACTGTTCTGCCCCCTAGGAATCTTTACAACCTGGTTGGCTGTTGGCTATCGCCTGCCAACCTACCAGCCAACACCCAATCAGATTTCAGAAAACCCCTGTCCGTTTGGTGGCTACCTTTCTCTTTGCCTATCCCTTTCCACCCACTCCGCGATTTAGGAATTGACATACCTAAATAACAGGTCAAATTTCACTGACTCTTGCGGAAACATATTTGGGTACCTCCTCTTTTGAAAAGATTTTGCCTTTTAAAACATATATCCCGTTGAAAGCTAAAATTAGTCTTCTAAAAATTAGTCTTCTATTTGTAATGTATGTATGTGTGTGTGAGAATTTTGGATCCCTTGCGGGCGAGTGGGAATTCCACCTTGTTCAACTGTAATCTGGGGTCTCTGCAATCTGATTGGCTGTTGGATACTCCCTTCGCAAACGAGAAGCATATTTTGTTTTGTCGACCCCTCCCCTCCAAACGTGTTGACATTCGCTTGCTTTATCGGAGCACCGTTACGAAACCAACAGAAAGTAGTTCCATGTTTTGCTCTTCGACTTAATTATCATTCATCATGCCGTTGTTTATTGTTAACATTTTCGGCTAGTATTCAATCCATTCAAGTGAGTATTGCTAATCATGCAAGCTAAAAGAATCAGCTCGTAGGTGCATTAATAAGCACATTAGACTGATTGAACCCGCAGGATTGATGCATATTTTGGATTAAGCGCGTACTATTATGCGTGTATTATATTCATTCTTATGTAACCTATTAATATTATCATTAGTTATTTAAATGCTTTGCTACTTAGTTTTATTACTAAGGGAATAAGTAATTTATTTAATAGTAAATTAATTACCTATGGTATAATATTTGAATTTAATTATCTAAGTGACCAGTTTCCTGGCTAAGCACTTTGCACCTTCGGGTGATGCTCATTCATTACATTGTGATATCTACTGCAGCAAACAACAACGACTATGGTACCAATTTAACTACCTATTATATACTCTAAAAGTAAAGTCCATCCTATGGAATAGGCCATATATTCGCCCACAGTAACGTAGGAAAATGTGTAGACCGAACCTGCTCGAGGGACTCTGCAGCCAAATTCACAATAGCACAAACCTAAAATTGTAACTGATATTTATTTGATGATACTATTAACATAGAGAAGGTTTATGTCGGTCTGAAGGGGGGGGGGGCAAAAGATTCTGGTAATATTGACTGGAATCCTAATATATATTCATTCTTTTAAATGCCAAACCTGCAGTTAATGTCGTTTGTTGCAAAGTTCAGGCAAAATTGGAAATTGAAAAATAAGTCAACTGACAAGCAAGATTAATACATTTGACAAAGGTGATTACAAAAATCGTAGACGGCATGTATGCTCTGATTAAACAGCACATGTTACAAAAATGCAAGCAAAGTTACTAAATAGCCAGCGGATTAGCCGGACGGACGGACGGTCCACAAAATTGTGTTTCTACCACTTACCAGCTAATATAGAAGCGAAACCTGCAATCGTAAAAGAAATAACTGAGGCAGGACCAGCCTTATTGTGAGCTACAACACCAGTCAGAACATAGGCGCCAGCAGCCAGAGTACTTCCAATTCCTAGAGATTGAAAAATGGACGTACAACATCGGATACTGTCAGCCAGCTCACGAAGAACTTGCAAGCGATTAATCTCTGTGGTTAACTTCTTTTCAAACAGTACCTTCTTAGGGTCGTTTCACAAAAAACTTAAACTACTTAACTTAAACGACTTAACCTAAACTACTTAAACTTCTTAAAAAATTCGTTTCATAAATAAACGGCTTAAACTACTTAAAAATACTTAAACGGCTTAGTGGCTTAAACGACTTAACTTAAACTACTTAATTTAAGTAGTTTAAGTAGTTTAAGTCTTTTATTTATGAAACGAATTTTTAAGAAGTTTAAGCTAAGTAGTTTCAGTTAAGTCGTTTAAACCGACTTTTAATGAAACGAATTTCGAATGAAATTGAAATGAAATGAAACGACATGAAACCATCAAACTGATGGTATAAGAAGAAATTTTTGGCTGTGGTGTTTATAACGATACTTAGATTTCTGATGAGCTGAATACACTGGTACAGAAATTAGGCACAAGAAGAAGATTTATTCATCATAAATATTTGTCAAAACTACAGAATAGGCCAAAAATTTTGTGCGGCTGAGGGCTAGTTTTTGGATTTGGTGCAGTAGCCCTTACTGCTGCAGAAAACCCACCAAATAACTCGAAATTTTGAAACCTCGCATTTAATTTTCTCGCAACTGTAGAACTTTTAGCCCAACGTTCTAGCCCAAACCAAGAGAAAGTCCTCTCTCCAATGCGAGTTTTCGTTCAGCAAAAATTTGCTCGAATCCATTGAGTAGTTTTCGAGAAATTGTTGTGCAAAACACAATTATAGCAGTTTTACAAAAACGATTTTTAACGAAATATCTAGCTTATGGTGGTGTTGGTATCCTTTTGTGCAGTGATTATTGAAAGGCTACATTCAAAACAAAATAAACATAGTTTTGCCAAAATGGTTTTTTGGCCAATTCTCAAGCTTAAAGCAACGAACTCCGTCTAGTATGCATTGATACAATGTGCAATTACACTGTATATCGATTCAGTATAAATAAACCAAAATACTCCGCAAGATCCGGCAGGAATTTTGAAAGAACTGAAAAAACCAGGACTGATCCCAAAATGTTAAAGAGCTCCAAAAATAATGTATTTGGAAGTTTCGCCCAATTTTCATAAATTGAAGCCTGTTGGATCAAATACGCAAAGATACCAGCACCTTAAACAACAAGCTGTAACCACTAGATCTTGGTAAAATTGAGCATGTTTGAGCAACTCAAGCTTTGTTCAGGAGTATGGTTTTTATTAATTTAACAGCTGATACAAGCTGAAATCTGACAAAAATACTGATTTTTGAAGTATAAACAGATTTTCAAATACGTGGCGTTTTCATTGATATTATAGAAATAAAGTCCTCATTGAGAGCTTTCGAACGATATAAGAACGATTTTTCAACTCCCAAAATTGCTTAAGTTATGAAACTTTTAAAATGCCCACTTTATAGGCATTCTTTTGTTTAAGTCGTTTAAGCCCCGTAAATCTACGGAGCTTAAAAATGGCTGATTTTGAACTGCATTTAAGCGGTCTACTTAAACTACTTAAACTAAGTAGTCTTTGTGAAAGCGCTTTTACTTAAACGGCTTAAAGTTAATGTCGTTGAAAGTTTAAGTAGACCAGTATTGGTGAAACTTCACTTTCTTAAAGTTTAAGTAGCTGGGTTTTTGTGAAAGGGGTTCTACTTAAACGACTTAAGTTAAGTCGTTTAAGCCGTTTAAGTAGAAGTTGGTTTCACAAAAACCACTTCGTTAAGCCGTTTAAGTACTTTTTGTGAATCGACCCTTAGTAAAATAGTAGCAGTTTTCTAGGTTCACCCCCTATCGCTCTTGAACTTTTTGAACTATGCGTGAAGATTAAACTTGATTTTAACTCAGGTGAATATTTGAAGCTCCGATATCAAAATGAGAAAAGAAGGGCAAGTGTCTTTATCCGCTTCATCCAAAAATTACGGACACTAAATGAAGAAATTTAATTGCAATTCCAGCAACAGCGACAAAACATGTCGGTCCTCAGGTACTTTGGTCAAATTGGAGACGATTAATGATTAAAAGAATCTCTGCTGTTGTCTAAAACTAACCTAATGCAGTGAGATCTAAAGTATTAAGACGTCTTGATAATGTTGTTTGCTGCATCGTTTCATCATCGAATTGTTTCCTCCGATTAAGTGTCTTACAAAAATCATTAATTCGGTCACGGAAACCATTGCTACCATCCACAGTCATTTGATCTGGCCGCTCGTCTGCACTGAAACAAGACAGAACTTGATTTACAATTAAAACTTAACTTATTATATTGAACCCACTACATATAATTGACATGCAATTGGTCCAATCAAGTCCTCTAAAGCCAAGTCAATATTCAATAAAATGGCTTGGGCCCATTACTTCCAAGGAAATTCACTGGCAGTGATTCTTATCAGGTAATGAAGCTCGTCATATATAGCTACTTTCACTTATTGCTTAACACAGCATCAGATCCTTTCAAGGATTGTCTTTATAGCACGTGGTCTTTCTTTACACTATAACAGGCACCGATTGGTTACGAACACTATCGCAGACAGACAAACACAATTCGCAGACAAAAGCCACGGTTAGTACAATGCTACATGACCGACATTAGCATGACGAATGTGACTATGCATACCGACTTACTGGCAGCTAGCTGTGACACAGGGTATGTTCACAAAAAACTTAAACTACTTAACTTAAACGACTTAACTTAAACTACTTAAACTTCTTAAAAAATTCGATTCATAAATAAACGGCTTAAACTACTTAAACGACTTAAACGACTTAATGGCTTAAACGGCTTAACTTAAACTACTTAATTTAAGTAGTTTAAGTAGTTTAAGTAATTTTTTTATGAAACGAATTTTTAAGAAGTTTAAGTTAAGTAGTTTAAGTTAAGTCGTTTAAGCCGAATCTTAATGAAACTAATTTAATTTTGCCATCAAACAAGGGCTGTGCCAGGTTAGTGAAGCGGGCTTCAAATTCGGGCCTGCCCGAGTTTTGATCGAGTTAAAATTTATTGTTGTGCTGGTTCGGGTTCGCGTATTTTTGGCTTGAAAAGGTAATTTATCGTTTATCCAATTTATCCAATTTGCTGCAGTAACTTCATTTAGGCTGCAAAACATTTCAAAAAAAGTCGAGGCTTGAGAATATGTGTATTGTAGAAATTAGCGTTTATCCACCATAACTGGCGCTGTGATCACTATACAGGACAAATTTGGGATCTTTTCAGGATAAACCCTCCCCCCCCAGGCCCAGATTCCGCAAAACTTGGCCAAATGAGCTGAAATTTTGTATGGGTATGTTTTAGACCATGCTGAGTTCAATATCGCAGAATTTTTCGATTTCGCGAAATTCGAATTTTTCGATTTGTAAGGGACCAAGGGAAACCGAAAAATTTTTTGTCTTCGATTTTGCTGAAAAGTTGTATTCAGGGGTTTTCGAGGTCGCAGAACACGAATCTGAAATCCGTTTTTCGATTCAGCTTTTCGTTAGCTCAGTATAAGCTAACGTTTTAAGCTCAAGATGTAAGCTTATATTGAGCTAACGAAAAGCTGAATCGAAAAACGGATTTCAGATTCCTGTTCTGCGACCTCGAAAACCCCTGAATACAACTTTTCAGACAAAAAGACAAAAAATTTTTTGGTTCCCCTTGGTCCCCCCTTATGAATCAAAAAAATCTAATTTCGCGAAATCGAAAAATTTTGCGATATTTGAACTCAGCGTGGTCGAAAACATACCCATACCATATTTCAGCTCATTTGGTCAAGTTTTGCGGAATCTGGGTCTGGGGGGGTTATCCTGAAAAGATCCCAAATTTGTAGTCATGAAAACCTACAACTACTCTTCAGAGTAAATCCTTACGGTTTAGGAGATAACAGCGAAAATTAATTTTACTTTGTCTAAAACTGACCTTTCGAAAAGTCAAGTAGTGCAAGATGTCGACAGGTTCATCAGCACTGTTCAGTCGGTCAAGCATTGTCTACATTTGTAGTCCTGTAGGACGTGTTATGCCCAAGGGAGAGTTCTCTGCGCCGCGGCATCTCTGCATAGGCACAGCTCCAAAAATATTAGATTTGGAAAATCAAAGCCAGATTCTTTTGAACACAGATTTCTAACAACTCATTCAAACAATTCGAAAGTTGCTTTTACTCACTCATTTTGGAAAAATGCCTGTGGCTATTTTTCAGGGTTTTGCACTTCGATTTTCTGTTCAAGAAAAAACGCCCAAACTTAAAACAACCCAAACGCTACACTACTGAACTACACTTCAACGCCGCAAACAGAAAATTTTGAGAAAAATCAGACAAATTTACATTTTTCTCTTAAAATGCTGGAGTAAAATGCTGGAGTTGGATGACAACTAAGATTCAATATTAAACTTTAATCACTGACTGGAGCATTAAATAGATAAATATAGTTTCTTTGCCCGTCTGCCATGAGAGTGGAAGGAATGTAGTTAGAATTGTTTACATGGGTCATCGGTCATCGATGAGACTAGATAGTAGCTATAACTTAGGTTTTGATAGCCTAAAGAAAACTTGAAGTTTTTTGACTCGAAGACTCGAAGTCTTCTAGCAAGCTGCTATATTTACTTTAAATTTCTTTATTTCAACAACTATTTTGCAGTACTTGATCATGCAACCAATTCTTTTCAGCTACAGAGGAAACTCTTGCAAGCGCCAGTACTGAAATTTACAAGATGGTTTATGATAACATGTGATAATCTATAGGTATTTGACGTAATAATGTGCTGGCGTAAAAGGATTATATGCCCAAATTTTCGACAGTTTTCCCAGCCAACGGAAAATTACTTATTTAAAGTTAAAATCGTCAAAAGTGTTACCATATTAATGTAAAATTGCTAATTTTAATTTAGAATCTCCAAAAGAGTCGCTATCTCATGTCAGTAGCTGAAGCGTCATACCATTGTTAGACATTATCTATTTTTCAAAAACAAATACAGTTGTTTTGACATGTTAGCATTAATGTGCTCCTTATGAGCTTTCGAATGATATATAAATGACCTATTAACTCCCAAAATTGCAGAAGTTATGAAGCTTTTAAAATGGCCAGTCATACGTGCATTCTTTCGTTTAAGTCGTTTAAGCTCCGTAAATCACGCGGCTTAAAAATCGCTGCTTTTGAACTGCGTTTCAGCTGTCTACTTAAACTACTTAAACTAAGTAGTTTTTATGAAAGCAGTTTTACTTAAACGGCTTAAAGTTTAAGTCGCTGAATCTTTAAGTAGTCCTGTATTTGTGAAACGCCACTTTACTTAAAGTTTAAGTAGCTAGTTTTTTGTGAAAGGGGGTCTACTTAAACGACTTAAGTTAAGTCGTTTAAGTCGTTTAAGTCGTTTAAGTCGTTTAAGTAGAAGTTGGTTTCACAAAAACCACTTCGTTTAAGTTAAGCCGTTTAAGTACTTTTTGTGAACAAACCCACAGATTTGGGATTTATAGTCAGCAATCTGCAACAGGACTGGCCTAAGATTAGACGGAATTCAGACAACTTACGACAACAAGGGTGTGGCTTCATTTTGCTCCAATTCTGCTGAATCCGGTAATCGTCCACTGGAAGTAGAAACTGAATTTCTGGTCCGCATCATACGTGAACACTGAACACTGAATAAGTTTAGTGAAGTGAGTGAATGGTATCAGTGTCTGTTCAAATAAACATTCTGGTCCTGAATAAAGATTAAAAGCCTGATTACAAATTATAAAAACTTTAACGGGATATAACTAGTGTTGTTTCAGCAGCTGAAACTGAAACCTAGTTTCAGCTTGTACATGTTTCAGTTGCTGAAACTGAAACTGAAACTGAAACCATAGCAGATTTGGAGCTGAAACTGAAACTGAAAGTTAGTCGAAGTGAGAGCTGAAACTGAAACTGAAAACCATAAGATTTGGAGCTATAATTGAAAACTATAAAAGACTTGGAGCTGAAACTGAAACTAAAGCTGCAACTAATTTTAGTGAGAGCTGAAACTGAAACTGAAACTATAACAAATTTGGAGCTGAAACTGAAACTGAAACTAAGCTAAACTACGAGCTGAAACTGAAACTGAAACTGAAACTAGAACAAATTTTGAGCTGAAACTGAAACTTGTCTGAAGGTGGAGCTGAAACTGAAACTGAAACTGAAACTAAATAGGCCCGCGTAAACATCACTAGATATAACCAGCAAAAGTGAATAAAGCTGATGACTAAACAATTCAGAAAGCATCTAGTATACAACAATCTACATCAAAAACAAAGATTAACCAGTTGTAACGATTCAAAACTCGGTAAACTTTTTAATGTTCCAGCTATAGTCAATAAAAACCCACTAATTTAGTTTAAAGTGGCAGATGTACAATGAAAACCAGTAAGACAGCATTTCGTAACTGTACATTCTGCCTACTCCCCAATAGATGCCGTTAATCAATAAAACCTGCTGGCTATTCTTGTACATTGCACAAGCACAATTTGCATTTAACAAGTCGTTCCCAAACGGGGCAATATACCTTAGTGGACCTGTATGAATCTTCGTGAGAAATTAGAAAACTCGGTAAAAACAGAAAGCGTTTTCTAATCATTCAGTGCAAATACCAATCAGCGAACAAGACTTTTCAGCTTTCGGTTAGATTCGTTTTCTTTGGCTTTCATTATGCTCTGCTATGGGTAACCATTCGCAGCAGACGAAGTGAATTGCCTCATTTTGCTTATGTGCGGTTGGAATAAGTGTTTTTAAAATTATAATCATCTGGTGTATGATCCAGTAGCCGCCACAGCTCACTCACGTTGAGTTTTTCATACTTTAACTTCTTCAATCTGTGATAGAGAACGCAGTATTCCATATAATAGTGATATTCCTCAATAGGGAGTATTGTTTCGTTAGTCCTTTCTAATGAAATTACATACCCATTCATTTCTTGCGGAATATCTTACAGACATTAACTCAGCTCTGTGATGTTCGTTTTCCCGCAACCGTCAATTTCTAGATCAGTTTATTGATCAGGGATGAAAACAAAAGCTTGGGAGTTCGTGCGAGCACAAGATCTGGTTCAACTCTGGAACACTTTGGGAAATTTCAATTTTCGCCTCAATCTTGTGTAATTTTGTAAAGTGAAGTAAGACGAAACATCAGAGTTGAGTTCAGGGTGTCAAGTATGCAAATTGTAAAGCGCCCATGTGGGGATCCCAAGCTACTTTTTAGTACTCTAAAATATGCAACCGTTCAGATTGCTGAAAGATGACAACTGCGGTAAGACATCAAATTTTTCGCTTATGTAGTCATTAATCTAGTTTGCATAAATGAGTTTCCGCAAAACAGTGCCCTGCAGTACTAGCCCTGGATTGAAGATAAGACTTCGATGTACTTAAATTTAGAAAATACACGTTAAACATAGAAAGATGTAATTTTGTACATTCCTGCTCCAGCTCGTATAAAAACGCTGGTTTGGTAAAATGAAGATGAAGGCAAGATGCATTTACAAATCGGTTTACATTTAATGCACTGCAGTCAATTTGATGAGAATTCTTAAACGCATAAATTGTCGTAAAGAAAATTTTATTTTTATTTATTTATATTTTATTTATTTGTGTTTTGCATCAAAAAGTTGAAACTTCTGAGTCATCTATCTTATTTACTTCGCCCGCTCAGTTTCATATTGCGATCAGTCCGAGCCTCGCCCTTTAACTTCCTCCAAACGCCATTGAAATCATGGCTACATAAGATAGGCTATTATGTTCTCTCGAACTATCCTTTGGTTTACGTTTGATGCTCGTATGAAAGAATGGGGAATTGTTCAACAATTCAATCAATCTCTTTCAAATGAATGACAGATACATATATCTTAATAAAGTAATGCACATAGCAACCTCACATAAGATTGAGAATTCTAAAAGTTTTACATTAAACTAAGTGTCAATACTATTTTCATATGACTACGTTGTTCCGATATACTCTGTTAATTCAGCATTCACGGCCCTTCAATTTTGTGAATTTTATCGGTAATAACTATTCCTTCCACCTCGCCGCAATTTGATCAACCGTTCGACCCTTGGTTTCTGGGAGCCACCAGTACAAAATTAGGACAGCCACACTGGTCGGGACAATGAACAGCAGAAAGGCCAGGGACCCGATGGCTTTCTCCAGAACCAAATAAGTTTGGGTAATGACTAAACCAGACAAGGTGCAGGCCGCGACGCTCAGAGACACGGCCGATGATCTGACCGCTTGTGGGGTCATTTCCGCCGCTAAGAACCAACAGATCGAATTGGGGCCAAGACTGACAGCAAAAATATGAACCGTAATCGCCACCACTGAAATCCATGCAAGCCATTGACCTATAAAGCCGGTCAATTCAGCACAGACTGTAAATACGACGCAGCACAGAACGTTGACACTCAGACCACACAAAAGTAGCGGACGACGCCCGGCCCGATCCATGAGTGGTGCGGCGAAAATTGCACCCAATACCTTGGCACCGGAAACCACGAGGGTTCCATAGTCAGCCTGTCGAGCCGACAAACCGGCCTGCATGAACATGTCTTGGGAATAGGAAAATATGGCCAAAAGACCGCTGGTCATGACCGCAGCGTTTGTTAGACAGCCCAACAAAATCGGCAACCGGTACTGTCGTTGACTGAGTATCGTTCTTAGACCCAGCTTCTTCGACAGACCAAAACTGGTGCTGATTCGTTCCTGATCTAACTCCCACAGGACCTGATTAACATTTGCCCTCGATCCGTGATAGAATAGGATAGACTTAATGGCACCCGGCCGGTCGCCTCTCTGGAGGTAGAGAAATTTTGGAGTTTCAGGGACCGTGGGATACAAAAGCATCTGCAGAGCAGCCGGAAAGACACCGAGGCCAACCAGAAGCGGCCAGAGGTCCGCTGTACCTAGAACATCTGGCAAGGACATAATGCTGGCTAAGAGAGCACCAAAGGCGAGTGATAAACTCTGAAAAGTTGACACCATGCCCCGACATTCTCTAGGGCTCACCTCCGTCAGGTAAAGGGCCAGCCAGCTCAAATCCAGGCCACCGGAAACTCCTACCAAAAGTCTACCTACAATCAGAAGTTCAAAACTGCCGGCAGTATTGGCTGTAGCTTGGAAAAGAGAGCCCAAAATTTGAAGCAAGTTTGCTACTAGAAATAGTGCCGGCTTGCGACCCAGTCGGTTGACAATTGGACCACTGATACAGATGCTGAAAAAGGCACCAAGTGACAGAATACTGAGACTAAATGACCATAGAGCTGACAGTTCGTAAATAGACAGGCTGTAGTGATAATGCTGGGAAAAACTTTGATTAACGAATTCTTCGACCAGCTGCTGTGGGATGTTTAGAACAGTCACGTGGTATGAGACTGGCACACATGCCAAGAAACTATGCAATAGCGTAGTGACTAACAGACGCCAGGTAGGATCATTTGATCGGTCCGACTGTTCCACTGTTCCCGCCGTTTCCCGTGATCCGCTATAATAAAGACAGCCATATTTAGGTATTTAGTTCTTGATTAAAATATCCTGTACATGTGAGAAAGCGGACGCGATTTACTACAAACCATCAAAATTAGTTGACTACACCAGTCCAGTTGACTGGCTTTGTGACCACTGACTGTTATGCCATTCAAATTTTTGACAGTTACAGTACACTGCTAGAGTTGCAACAAGAAAACGAGGTAAACATATGTTGCCATTGCAGGCGGATACATGAGGATACAAACTATTAATTAAATGAAATAAAAACTGACTTTTGTATCTAGTATTCTGAAAATCCGAAAATGGATTCGGAATATTGAGAAGCACCAAAGTTTGCCGACAAGGACTGGGAGATTAGTCATTAGCGTATAGAAAAGAGCATGATTCTTGAGCATTGTTAACAAAATAATATACTTACTGCAAAAAAGGTGTTGTTTCATCCGGGTCCAATTTTCCGGAATCTGTTGACTGTCTACGAACATCCAATTTAAGGTTTGCAGATCCAGTGAATCTGAAAGAACCACTTCGATCCTTCATGAATATATGGTTAGTATAGCTAGATTTCAAGTTGAGTTGGAGGATAATTAAATTATCAGTTTCCGAGAATAACAATTTCGGGCGGCTGCGAGCAGAAATGGCAAAACAGTAGATTGTACTAGTAAACGATAACTGAAACATAAGGTTGAAACGAAATTATTATAGCTGAAATTAAATTGACGTGAACACGGCTACGTATACACACATACAAATCCGAAAGCTTGAAATTCACGAAATGTAAACGGGTCAAGAATGGAGGGTGGGGATCGAGCCATCAGATTCTTCGCTGAACAAATTCGATGTAAAGGCAAAGCCACGGTTTTTTAAAGTGGATGGCCAATTTCAATAAACATAACCTAATTGTAGGCGCCGGAGTCCGGATGAGTGCCAAAATCAAGTCTGTCAGCTATAGTGCACCGCTAACTGTATATATTATAGACACAGATTATGATGTAATAGATACATGAAACTGCAGCAAAAAACCAAACTAATTATAAGCAACTTTTCCTTTCTAGCTTGGGCCAGCTTGAATAATCACCCAGAACGTCGTAATAGCGTTTACAGTCTTTGACAAAATCTTCTGAAAATTCTTTCTCCGAACATCAACTGATTCTTCACCCATGTCATGCTGCCTCTGTCTTTTGATTTCAATTGCGTGAATCTTTGGATTCCCCTGGCCTTTTTCCATGCACAGTCAAAAAGCTATCAACCAAATTATAAACGTCTAATCTTTAGTGGCGGTTTAAAAATATATATTAAATTGTATTTGAAATTGTTTTCGCCCTCACCGTTTCTAAACTTATGTCTCACTAAAGTACATATTGAAAGTTTAAGGCTTGTCCTCGTAACTGAGGATGCAATAGTAGAAATTATTGCTTTGATGGTGCGAATAATCGGTCAATATTGGAGAAGGTAGGCTTCATAAATTATACCCCTCAGTTCAAATAAATTCGCCCTCTATGCGTGTGTTCTAAAGCTCAAAACAAACGCAAAATTAGCGCACGTTCCGCTTGTTTTGCAGCTTTAACACAAACATAGCACGAGTGTTCGATTGGGTACCATTTTGCGGGCGTCAACCGTTAGTGTGCACAGGATCGCGCTTATAATACATAGGGCCTATTTCTTTAAAGATTAAAATGGACGGATTAAACGGATTAAAAATCAGCCGGATTAAAATTTTAATTGCTATTTCTTTAATGGTGGATTAAACGGATTAAAGGAATTAAAATTAACTCGTTTAATCCGACCATTTTTAATCCGCGGATTAAACGAGTTGAATTTAATCCGTTTAATCCGCCATTAAAGAAACAGCGATTAAAAATTTTAATCCGCCAACTTTTAATCCGTTTAATCCGCGTAGCTGCACGGGGATTAAAAACTAGTTGAAAATACAGGCTGCGGATTAAACGGATTAAAATTAATCTTTAAAGAAACAGCGATTCAGCAGGTCGGATTAAAATTAACTCGTTGATTTTTTAATCCGAAGTGTGAATAAAGAAACAGCATTAGATTAAAATTTTAATCCTAGTTGCATTAAAGAAATAGGATTAAATTTAATCTGTTTAACTCGTTTAACTCGCTGGATTCAATTTTAATCCGTTTAATCCGAGGTGCTGTTTCTTTAATGCGGATTAATTTTAATCTAATCCGTTTAATCTTTAAAGAAATAGGGCCATAGTGTATGACTGCTATGTGACTCTTCTGTATTATGCACTATTGATAAAACCGTACTAACTCAGGTAACCGGTGTGGAAATATTTCTATTCAAATTTGTAACTAACTAACTAACTAAAGCAAGGTTTTGTGTAAAGTCAGTGGCTTGCTAGCTAATTGCTCACTATAAAATGTCGCACGTGCAGAATTTTTGGTTCAGTAAATGTGGGAAATTTGTGTCGGAAGGTTTGCGCCGTTTCTATTCGGTCAATTTGTATACCCATTGAAGTGGGGGGAGTAATTTGGAATCTTTAATGGAGTTAAAAGGTATGTTCTGTATTCTTTTATGGATTTTCTTGTTTTTGCAAGTTGTCAGGTGCCTCTTGTTCGTTGTAAAACTAGATAAGAATTCTGCTATTTTTAAATTTTCCTTTAAATAAACTCGCGTCACCAATGTGGTTTTCGCTTTTTCCTGTGGAGTTGGCTAAGGGAATTCGGATGATAGGTTTCGGGCATACACACACTTTCAAATCCACAATCCTTCATTTTATTTCGAGATAACTCAGTCATATCTCTATAGCTTGGTAGAGTTACTTCCAGTCCATGTTTCAGATACCACTTGATCAGAAGAGTAGCTAGAAGGGACTTTTCTTTCCGATGAAACTTCCGATCAGTGATCAGTCCCTTCCTACGTTTGGTTCTTTCCGTCATTACGTTCGCCCAGCTCTCATTTGATCGCCGATATCTTTCCCAATAATTTCCCTATTTTTGAAAATAGAAGTCATCTCAGTGAATTATTTGTTCTTTCCTTTGGTATCTCTATGTCTACTTCCACTACACAGAAAAGTCTATTAGCCGGATTTGGAATACTCCTTTGCATATACACTGGACACACTGCTTTCTTTTTGTGCGCCTATCAGAAGATTTTGAGTCACCATTATAACGAAATTCCGCACAATCAAGATAGCTGCAGTTTCAGCCAAATTTTCGTGCTCGATTACAGCATGAGGTTTGCAGCAATCAGTTAGTTACTATTACATTTAGAAAGGTTTATATAAGTAGATAAGGGGAGTCAAAACCACTTACAGTCAATTGTTCGCCTTGCGACACCGCTGAAAAAGACAGGATCGCGAATCAGATCGATTTTGCCGATCTGATCTACTCTACATCTCTAGAGCAAATTCTAAATTTTCTGGTAAAATTAGCCCAAAATTTAACGTAATATATGTGTAAACAAAAGTAACGGTTGACCCGCTCTGACCCGCGGGAACCCACTGACCTGAAAGTCGATCCGCGGGTACCCGCGCCGCGACCCACTTCCAACTCTGGTTCAGCCGTTAGCTTGCGCAGCATGTACCTTCCGGGCAGGTGCTAACAGGGAGCCTGCCAGCTGTCACACTCTTATATATTATGTACTCTTACTATCAGTAGTAGCTGATCAAAATAGCCATTCTAGTCTGGGTAAAGGTATGCAGGTAAGTAAAGGTAAGTATGCATCTAGTTGATATAGAAAACTGCAACAAGCTACAGCAAAAAATGAGCAAAAGTGATCTTCGCACAACTATTACAACAGGTTACTTTTGTAACACAAAAATGCATTGGAACTAGTTACGAAGCTGTGTAAAAACAAGTGCACAAATTTAAACTTCAAGCTGTAGACAATAATTTTCGAAGAAAGAAGTTTAAAGTGCTACTAACACAAGGAAATTAAGAAAGATTGCACTGTTGTTTCGTGCAGTGCAAGCAAGCATTAATTAGATCTGATGGTTATTCTCGTGCTTTGATTGAACAACTGGTTCTTGAGACAAACTCAGAGATAACGTTTCCACACCTTACAGCAATCAAATTCCAATTCTAATGTAATTCGAGTGCAATTGCAGATAAGCGAATCTAGTTATGATGAATGCAGTATATTACTAAAACCAAGAGTACTTAATAACAAAGACTATGCCACTAGGCATAGGTAAAGGTAAAGGTAAAGATTGCCCTGGGAGAATTCTCCGACCCTTGCAGGGTATACGGTGCCGGTGCTCATCCCCGGTTTCATTGCCCTTGAGCCAGCAGCGACACCTCGAATTATGTAACTGCAACCGTGGAGTAGAAGCCTCAAGGCGCGATGCCCTAAACGGTCTCCTGTTACCTTCCCGCATTTGTGGTACCCATTTACCGACCAATAAAGGGTGGATAGTGGGTTGGCTAGAGCCCACGGCGAACCGATATAGGCTTAGTCCCTTGCTCAAAGGGATTTGTGAAAACCTTGTGGCAGCGGGCATTCGAACCTCGGAGTATCGGATCCAAAGTTGAATGCCTTAACCACTCGGCCGTCACGGCAATGGCATCGATGAGGGATTTTAGTAGTTTTCTTTCGACATGCTTACGGTAAACAAAACGCTAAAATGACCCTCGGCAAGAAATATTCTGGTATCTGCATAACAAGTTTCAGCTCACTAACATAATTTAATCGAGTAATCCTTGTTCAAAAATTCATTTTAATTTCTTCAATTTCTGGCTTACCACTCAACTAAGAACGTTATATTTTTGAGAATGTGCAAGTTTTTGGTTATTTAATACTTTGAAGTATTCAAATATACAGATTGTCATTTCAAACTTTTTAGTCTATGCCACGGCGGTAAACGACACCACCGTCTTAGGAGAATGTCAGTGTAAACTTAGGAGAATTCTTTTGAAATGCGCTTAGGAGCGCTCAAAACTAGGGCTGATGTCATGTCATAAGACGCTCCTAACTATTCTCCGATGTCTGCTCCTAAGCGCACTTAGACGCGGGTCTGGGAGAATCATTTGATACGTGTCCCTGCTATATAGACTTCCTTCCAAAGGCCAGTAGCAACGCAATAGGAACTGATTTGTACCACTGTACGTTTGTAGCTCGGTGTTGGCGTTGTGGGATATTGTCCATTGGGGCACTGACAGTTAACTGCGCAACAGCGCAGCAGTAAACTAGAAGTGGGTGTTATCTTCACAGTTGTGCTGCAAAAGTATATTTTATATGCCGAAACTAGTCAACTTTGAGCTATTTTGATATTTGTTGTATTCATGAACGATAAAGATGATTTCTTTTTGGGCTAGCTACGCCACTAGCATAAAGCGTATAAAAGGGAGAGAAAGCGTAGCCTTTCGGCAGTTGTTGGTTGTCAGTGATTTTGGTGCGGGGGTGTCTTGTTGGGTTATCGGGTAGTGGAGTGGTTTAGGTGTAGTTTCGGGGAGAGGGTAACTCCCTCCCATAGTTCTCTGCTTCTCTTAGTTTACATTGTGTTCATGCTCACTATTTAAATTTGGTCCGTCCATGTATTTTGTATTCGAGAAGTAAATAGTCCAGCGGTTATTTTATCTATAGAATAGGCAACGGTCGCTTAGGGCTAACTTTAGTGCTCATGTCAATACTCGCCTTCCCTTTTCTCTCTAATTAGATTAAAGCCTAGGCATCACACACTGAGCTCGAATCTGACAATCTTTATTGAGGTTCGATATAGCAGTTTATCTTTGAGGGTGCACTCTAACCCTCACAGCGTAATCCAAACGGAAATGGGCGGTTCGTTCTCCGCACTACGGACTTTTTAAATACCTTTCCTTCACTATTCAATATTTCACAAATCTATGGATTTCAAAGAAAGTTTTGGGAACATAAGCCGAAAGATACCGTTTAATATCACTAAAGCAACATGTTAACAGCTTCAAATCACAATAAACAGAAAAACAGAAAAACTTAAACTGCTTTGTGCGATTTACACAGAAGAGCTCTAATGTCAGGGGACGTCGACCCATATCTAGCGAAATATTTTTATAAATATCAAAAATCAAGATTTTGACAAATTTTGCTAGTTACAGAAAATATTTCAAAACAAAAATCAAATATTTCTCCATTCAATCCGAGAATAACTAGGTTCAAATATCAAATGTTTGTACATTTGCAAACCTTAAATTCTTAAAAACAGAAATCAAAAATCAAAACCTTCTCTGATTGGCTGGAGGCGTCAGCCAATCATACAGCAGCCATATAGTCAAGTGCTTTGTTCTAATAAAACCTATAGAATTGATGTTGCAGCTCTGCTGTAGCTTTATATATTTCTTGAAAATTTCATTTCACATGTAGTTGTAAACTATATTGGAAAATCAAAGCAAACTGTTAGTTAGTTTAACATTAATAAGGTCCACAATTCAGTTTTATGCTATTTTTAACAAATCATTTGCTAAAATAATAGGTTTTCAAGTTTTTGACAAAATTTTTCAGGTTTCGGTTTCTTTAGTTAGTTGTCGTTGCATTTGTCGTGTTGCTGGGGTCTTTTCCAGATTACCCCCCACCCGCACCCCTAAAATTCCTAAAACTTGACCAAATGAGCTACAATCTGGTAGAGGTGTGTTTTCGACCTCGCTGTGTGATGTGATACATCAAAATTTTTCGATTGCGGTTTTTTTTCGATTTTTAAGGGGGGGGAGGCCAATGGGAACCTAAAATTTTTGGTCTTCGACTTTGATGAAAACCTGCATATTGGAGTTTCCTGGGGCGCTGAGCACGAATCTAGAATCAGTTATTCGATTCAGCCTTCCGTTAGTTCAGGATAAGCTTACATCTTAAGCTTAATACAACTTTAGCTAATCGAAAAAAATGAATTTCGCGTTCGAAAAATTTTGATGTATCTGAACACAGCGAGGTCGAAAACACACGACAAATGCAACGACAACTAACTAAAGAAACAGAAACCTGAAAAATTTTGTCAAAAACTTGAAAACCTATTATTTTAGCAAATGATTTGTTAAATAAAAAATAGCGGGGGGGGGGGGGGGGGGGGGGGGGGATAAAACTGAATTGTGGACCTTATTAATGTTAAACTAACTAACAGTTTGCTTTGATTTTCCAATATAGTTTACAACTACATGTGAAATGAAATTTTCAAGAAATATATAAAGCTACACCAGAGCTGCAACATCAATTCTATAGGTTTTATTAGAACAAAGCACTTGACTATATGGCTGCTGTATGATTGGCTGACGCCTCCAGCCAATCAGAGAAGGTTTTGATTTTTGATTTTTGTTTTTAAGAATTTAAGGTTTGCAAATGTACAAACATTTGATATTTGATATTTGAACCTAGTTATTCTCGGATTGAATGGAGAAATATTTGATTTTTGTTTTGAAATATTTTCTGTAACTAGCAAAATTTGTCGAAATCTTGATTTTTGATATTTATAAAAATATTTCGCTAGATATGGGTCGACGTCCCCTGACACTCTAAGCCGAGTGAACGAAATGAAACTAGAGTTGTTTCAGTGACCGCTTTCAGTTTCAGTTTCAGTTTCAGTTGGCAATACGAAATAGTTTCAGTTTCAAATTATGTTTCAGTCCGGGAACACAAAACAATTTCAGTGTCAGTTTTAGTTTCTGGCGGAGTTTCAGTTTAAGTTTCAAGTAAATCAGAAAGTTCAGTTTCTAGGGGCATCACTTCATGTGCACATAATTTGCATATCTAATAAATGAATCTTATTGATACTTCTTTCTTTTTTGCTGAATCTGGGCCTTGGCTAGAAGTAGCAGATAAATGATTACAACTAACAACAACTAAGCTCTATGAGATATAGCGAAAGTTCTGCAAACCGCTTTTGGTATAGGGAACCATAGTCGTCTGCCTGACGGAAACAGGAAAATCAGGAAAAGCATTATAATCTGCCAGGGATGTTCCGGTGAAAGCCAAGGGGCCGAAAAAACAAAAACCATTTCTGCTTGTAGGCTAAGTGTTGTTCTTTGTTGGCGGTCATACAGATGCGATCTGTACAGTTTACATTTGTAATGAAGTGGCTAGGGTTAGGCTCCAATTTCTTTTCGGCAAGATTCTGGTCCGTTTCGGTCTGACAAGACGCTGGCTCTGGGTAACAGCCACTTCAAAGCACGGAAGGTCGGCACGTTTATCAGGATAGATAAACTTAGGCACCGGATTCTCAGAAGGTGATTTGTCCAAAACTGAGAATTCCTTGCGGCCAACCTGGATTGGGGTCTTGTTCGTGAGTTCGTTTGGTAGGGGTTGGGCTCCGTTGATGTTGCTAGCAAGCGGTGTCGACACTTGCTTTCCAGAGGGTAGTTTGGTTCAGTAACAATGAACTCTAGTGAATAGATCTTGATTGACAAATCAAGATCCGGAATCGATGATTGATGTCTTTGTAGGGTCCAAGGGGTCAGATTATAATCACTTACTTGCTCAGGGGTCAGATCCGACTCCAAAGACTTGATCAGGATAAATGCCTTAGTTCACACGACTGACTGTAAGGCACTGCAATTTATTGATACAAGTAATGAGACTGATTACAATAAGAACAATGGTGAGTACAATAAATATAATTGATCGTATCGCTGCAAACGGTGCAAATGACAACTTACAACACAGGTATACAATTAGCGGCAAACAGTACAATAGTTTGCCAGAGCTGCCAGTACTCAGTTTACCCAAATTAGTAATTGTTGTTAGGGACAAGGTCTTGACTCTTTAACTCAGCCAACTGATTCTTTCTTTCTTCCTCTTATCCTAATCTATCACTAAACTCTACTGTGCGGTCCCTATATGCTTGTGCTCGTGCTTTAAGTTAAAACTCTTTATCCGTCCTCCTTACCAAGGACAATAGTATAATAATAACAATAACTACAGAAAAGATAAGATTAACTAGATTAAAGTTGTTAGTAGTATAAGATTCCGGCCTGTGGGTGAGCCCGAAATGCCAGTAACAATAGCATTTTCGGATGCTGTTCGGTCACCTGGGGGGACAACGCAAGGGTCGGTCCGGTTGGGAGTTTTCCGGGTAACGGTTATGGTATTAGTACAGAGTATGTTTTGGTTTAATCTCTTCTTTAAGGTGGTAGTACCACTAGCGGGATTTTCGACTTAATCATGGCATAAATGAAGCAAACATGACGAAACTAGTGGTGAAACACGTTTGGTTGGCAGGCTATCTTTGCATAAAATTTTGGTGTCTGAGAGTGCATAATTTGCTAGCTACCATCATGGCTTAGCGCATGCGCAAATAATCAAAGTTTTATTTAAGCCTTGTATCCTAAATTTGAATCCGCCATGTGAAAGAGCATAAAAAGAGCTTTAAAATGATGTGCATATCTCTTCTGTACGTGGTTTCTATCAAAAGTTACAAGCGGTCGAACCTGAATAGCTGATATATAGCTGATATAGCTCAATTACGTTGACCGTTTGCACACATAATGTAAAGTAAAAACAGTATATCCAAAAATTAAATCTATTGGGTTTTAACGGTTCCTTTTGCGCTATTTATGTGCATTATTTAATAGAAAGCACTTTGCAGCTGCTTGAAAGCATTGGAAATTTCTAAAACCAAAGCAAACAATGAAAAATTACAGAATTTTTGTTTTTGATTTTCTCGTCACTCCTTCAGTCAAAATGGGCCAAATTTTGCAAATATGTTTTGCATCAGCATACGCCCAGGCCGTTTTCTTGGTTTTTGGAAAAACGCAATATTAAGCAAGATATAAATTTTACAAATTTTCAAAACACGCTAGAAAACGGAAAACTCACTTTTACGAAAAACTAAAAAAACGGCCTGAGCGTATATGTAAACTAACCATATACTGAAAATCTCAAATGATTTCATAAAGGATTGAAGGAGATATTTAAGTTTAAAGCTTTTAATACATTTCCTATTGTGTAGACAGCAAGCCAGTACCCGCAGCGTCGTAGATCAGCTCAGCTGATGCAAAACATCATAAAGAACAATTATGCCAGATTTCAAAGCGAGTGATTAAGTTTTTAGTTCACAGTATCTGTTCAAAGTCCACCCCGGTAGTGGTACTACCACCTTAAATCTTCTACGTCCGACTGGCTTGCAAATATCACCGAATTAGTTAGACCAAAGACAAGGGGTAATAACCCCTTCGATGAGGCTGACGATTAGTTCAAAAAGATTCATCTTTTGAATTGCAAGAGAACGGATTAATTTAGAGTAGTTGAAAGTAGTGTCAAGATCGCTTTGTTAGGTTTCAGGTCCCAATATTGATTCAGGGCATTGTTCGCAATGTGGTCCCTGCCCCGAACTTCCGATACAAATCTGAGCAGTTCTCTCAAATGTACCTTTCAACGATAAGTTCCACTGATACTGATTCCACTGTCTACACGAGTCCAACTCCGGACTGACAACCAAATGATCCAACAATTAATAGGCACTGTGATTCAGAATACTGGAGATCTACACGTGATTCTGGGCAGGACTGACTTTCGTTTTCTGCACCTGAATCAAATGGGTTAAAACCCATTAGTACAAGTTATAGGTGCAGGATTCGAACCCAGCAACCATTACTCACATCTTTGGCTTTCTGAATAGGAACTAGACTTGTGAACTTGAGTTTGCTGTGAAGCTTGAAAGTTTGGCGGAATATCGTAATTTTTTGAACAGTTTTGACAATAACACTGTAGTGGAAATTAATTTTGGGGCGAAATATTACTTTTCGGGCAATTTCTTGCACTCTTGTGCAAGAAATTGCAGTTACAGCATGATTTTGCCTTGCACGTCTTGCTTCTGTGCAACCCAGACTGGAAAAGTGAGATTGAGGCTATTTTGAGCCCTTTCGAAACAGGCGGATATTAATTGTCTTGGAACGCGTAACGTTAATTTGTCCGAGCGTAATTGAATCTAGGACCTTTTGTTTTCCAGGTCCGAACGAGGAAGGTGACAACTTCCTGCTTGTAGCAACCTTAATTGATTAGAAAAGAGTTAGCACGCAGGTTTGACAAAAGTGCAATAGCTAAGTTTAGGACCTCCAACTTCCCGGGTCCTAAACGAGGAAGGTAACAACTTCCTGCTTTAACAAATATCAAACTTCGGAAACTGGCTATTTCATTGACTTGGGTAGTTTGGCCTGTATTAGAAGATGGTTCTGTTAAGCTATCCATAAAGGTGCATTCATAGTTCCAGACGCAACCAGACGCGCGTAGACGCGCGTCAACGCGCGTACGTAAGCGTCTGCATGCGTTCGTGAATATGAATACGCTACAATTATTTTTGTAATTTTTGTGACGAGGTTAAAACGGCATGTTGCAATCAGCGGCGTCGGCGCGCGTCTACGCACGTCGACGCGCGTCGACGCACGTTGCGTTCGCGACTATGAATGCACCTTAACACCTAGTTCCGCTACGCTATTCATAACATCTGCGTTACTACTTGTTATTTCCTTCATTTCAGGTACCTTGTTGATTACTACTTAATATTGATTAACAAGTTAACAGGGACGGTACTGTAACTTTAAAACTACCTCCATCATTGGTCTTACGTACTATTCTCATACGTTTCATGCGGAATTTGGGAAAACAATAGTTTTTTGGACAGACAATGCATTGCTCTTGAGTAAGAAGATCAACTATTGGAGAGTCTTCCTTCATGCGATTCGTCCGCACTCTTAACAAAGAGTGGCCTACGCGGACGAATCGGGGGTAACCCTTTTCCGACTGATAAGGACCTAATACGGGGTCCCCGTGACCCTAGATCCCTAGTCTCACTTGCGTATTCACCAACTGAACCTGAACCTAGTTTTCCTACATAACCACGCATTCGCACACATCCAAACACACATACAAGGTTTGCAAACTAGAACTATCTTAACCATTACTATTTTCCTGTATACTATAGGAAATCTAACTAGTTCTGGTACTTCACACAACTATACGCACAGATGTTCGTTATGTGCTGGGACAATTACTTATTCGATCACATCCTACCCGTACACACAGTACTTACACATCTCCTGACTGACTAATGCTCAACGATCGCAATCCTATTGCTAGGCATCATCTGTCATACAACACTTGCACATTATTCAGATCACACGCATAGGTAAGCACTCAATCCTCATTCATACAACTTTCAGACGATATTCACGCAAGGTTTACGATACAACATAATTAGGTATTGGAACATCATTTATGCGACAGTCAGACTAGCATACATTCACGTCAACAAATATACGGTCATTCATACCAATCACGCCTACCATACAAGGCCATTCATACAACCTCACGCACACACACACACACACTCATAAACACGCGACCTCTTAAGTAGGTACTTACCTAACTAATCTCAATCACACACACACACACACACACACACACACACACACACACACCCCTAGGGACAATTCACGCATCCTAAATCTACTTTATGGGACCGTTTATACCTTTAACTAAAACTAAATTCTCAAGACCTCCATCGGACAGAAGGGGTACATGACCTGTCCTGCCATTGAAATAATAAAATAATAAGAATAAGAATTTAGATTGAAAGAACTAAAAAGTGGCTCAAGGGCCCACGCATGCTAGAGAAGTTAAAATTGGCCTTGGGCCCACAACACTGAGAAAAGCGGAGCTCACTGACCCAAAATATACATGAAAGATTGGCCCGTTGGCCTTAAAAAATGTAGAAAAATTGGCCCGAAGGCCCAAAAAACATCACATAATAAAAATGGCCAACAGGCCTCAATATATATATATAAAAAATGGCCAAAATGGCCGTTGATTTTCCTAGGATTTTAGTCCTCGCTGCAGATCCTGGCCAGGTATAACAAACCTATATGGCCCTAAATTGTAAGTGTCCGTGGTTAATTCCTCAATTTCTTCTCTGGCCCGAAGGCCAGAAAAAGTCCTACGTTTTTATCCTAACCGGGGAGAGTGCACTTTAGCCCCCATGCAGGTAACAACTGCACTGGAGAGCGCACTAGAAGGGAGGGGGGAAAGCAACCGCTCTCGGTCGCACTCAAACGAACACTGATTAGAAAGAAAATTTTGGGGTCGGGCTGACAGTTTTGCTGGCAGCCCGATGACAGGTCATTAGTGACTTTGGAGGCGGATTTTCCTTTGATTTTAAGGCAAAGCTTCTAGAAGATTCTGGAATTATTGCCCTCCAACTGACCCTTTTTTGATATATTTTGGGCCCCGAATTCTAGCAAAATTTTAGGGAAACTTTCTTTAACACGTAAACGCAACCAAAGGGACAATTTTACTAAATTTTAGGATTTTAACTAATTGTTGCGCGAATTGTATAATTTTCCAGAACTTACAAATTACATAATTACCTAGTATATGCCTACGTACGTATTCCTAGCTACTTGTTATCGTAATATTATTATTAATAAAGGGCAATGGCCCCCTTTTTTGTCATGGCTTAGGCTGAAAACTACGTACGTTTCCCTTTTCCTCTTTGCTGGCTTTGTCTTCGGCCAAAGCTCAAGGAGGAGACAACTGTTGGGTCCTGGAAGAAAAGGCCCAACAGGAGGAAGAAAAGAAAACGGAGAAAGAAAAGGTTTGACTTAAGTCAAACCAAAACAAATCCTTTTTAGAACACTCCTTTTTGGAGTGTTAAGATTACACAACAAAAGTGTAATCTTAATAAAAACATTTTCAGCTATAACTTTCTTAATTTTTGGAGTTAAAACGTTGGGTTTGGATTTTTGAAATCAGCATCAAATTCTCTTTCAGATGAGCCCAAGTCATGTTTTGACCCAAAATGGTCAAATTTAACTAATTATTGTCTAAATTATGCTATTTAACCCTAATTATGCCTATGTAACTACGTACTTAGCTATTTAATACCTAGAATTGAACCATCTTCCAATATTCGTCGTTTTTAACGTAAATTTCCACTTTATAGGCAATTTTAAGGCTAATTTTCCGCTTATCAAACATGTAATTTTCTATTGCAAGTCAATGACTTCCTGGTAATTCCTGTTTAATCAATGAAAACGCACAAAGTGGTAAAAAGGGGCCACTTTTGGCTCAAGTTATGAGTGACAACCCATTAATACGCGTAAGATTAGTCAATTTGTTGATGTTTTTTCCTTCGTGGGGAGTAATAACTCACTGATTTTCATTAAGGTTCTTTACGACTTGTCAAGATGCTGCCGTTTAAGGTCGAGTGGAGTGACAACTCCGGTTACTAGGGGATAGGTGGCCGAATTGACCCTTCGTTTGCACTTCCAGATTAGTATTGTTAGTAGTTTGAATGATATTTAAACTTAATTACACTTGAAGTCATTAATGCTACTAGGATTTCTAACCTAATTGAGTGCAAACCTTGAACCCTATTTGAAAATTTCCCTTAATGCTGAGTACTAGACAACTCTGGCTTGGCAAACACAAAACAATTCATACAATTAATGCTTGGACATCATTTACTAATCATATTCCATAGTGATGATCGTTGATCTTCTTCGCAAATCCGTGGCAGAGGTTCTTCCTTACTGATTTTCCCTAATTTTGACCATGTTTCAATTATTTTAAACAGGTTTTAATTTCAAATTTTACCAATTCCATTACACATTGTTCCATTTGCTCTACAGTTTTCATTTGAATTTCATTTATTCCCCATTTTTATTTATTTCCAATGACCACAACAATTATGCATGAAGTTAAAACAAATAACAAAAACTTCTGTTAATTGTCAAACAAGACAGGCTTATGATGGGGAAAAAAGCAAGAACAAGTGAGCGGGCGCTGTGGTGCTGCTCTTGGCATGACTACAAAATGTTGAAACAGCTATCGGCTTTGTTTTGACGGCGTCTGTTCCTGTTGGCTGGTTGATTTCGAGGATTTGAGGGGCCAGGTTCTTGGGATGCCATATCGATGACAGGAATACTGTCCCGTTCAGCTTCTTGACGAGACTGCTGAAGAATCTGCTGCAGTCTGGGATCATCATCGCTGAAAGAAGACAAAATGCAAAGATCACAAAAATAGTCGAAGCAGAGCACACGAAGGATAAACTCAAACTTAGTTTACTCTAAACATCTTGACTACTGCAGAAAGGTTGTGTTTGCTCAGCGAGAATCTTATATATGAAATGAACACCTATCGCTGTGTAGCACTGTCTTATGTTTGAGCAGGTGTTTCAAATAGGAAGTTTAGAATGTCAAATCACTTTGCAAATTGTAGTCTCTGTAGTCTGTCACATAATGTCACCGGTATGTGTGTGTTGGTCTTTGCTGTTGGAGGCTGTGATAAAATGTGTCTGCTTTAGGGTGACAATTTAGTGTCACCCAACTGTCACAGTAACTACACTTCCGTTTGCTAATTTGCATATTTCACCTAGTTAGCGCTCACTTTATGTATTACTGTTTCCTGATCAAGTGAAAGGGGTGGGAAGATGTAGTGTAGGTTGATGTGACTTTCACGTGACTGGAATGCTTGAAGGAAGGGAAGGCTATTCCAAAGCTGGTTTGCTGAAAAGAGAAGAAATGAGTGAAAAATTCTATTCATTGCTCACCAAATAAAACCGAGAACCAGTACTCATAACCAAAAATGGCAACGTCACACTTATGTTCCAAGCGGCCGAAAAATTCCAAAGCTGAATCCCAATAAAAATAAATTCCGTGCGGTACGCTCTGCGAGTTTCAAATCGTAAAGGTACGGCATCCAACCCAACCACCCAGTCAAATCACTGACAGAGGCAAAACAGCATAAAGAAATATGCCGCAAAGACAAAAAGCTGAATGACGCACAAAGCAATAATGTATACGCAAAAACATAAGCAAACAGCGAACGTGCCAAAAAGACACAAAACCTAAAACACAAAAAAGACAAAAAACAACATCAAACGAAATAGAAACCAGACGTGCACCGGGGCGGCAACTACCTGGGCCGGGGCCACAGCTACCGGGGCCGGGACTGGGGCGGAGGCCTGAAAATTGGGGGTCCACATCGAAAATTTTCAAACATTTTCTTGATTTCTATTATGAAATAATTTCAAGTAAACACAAGACTAAAAATATTTTCCTCGAAAAATCAAAAATTCACATAATTTCGCTACGTTTTAGCCCCCGTCGGGACCGGGGCCTGACCGCCGGGATCGGGCCGAGGTCTGACTACCGGAGCCAAGACCAAGCCGGGGTGCATCCCTGGCACAAACGCAATAAAAATTCGGGTCTCTTGCGTTTCCCCCCCTCAGCCCTAACTATTGATTTTTTTGACCAATGACTTTGAAATTTGGTGTGGGTGGATACTAGAGGCTGATGAATTCAAAAATTCAAAAATTTTAAAGTTTTAAAAATTTTTAAAAAATTTAAAATTTTAGTTTGGTAAAGGGAAGACCAAGGGGAACCAAGACATTTTTTTAAAAAATTTTGCTGAAAACTTCCATACAGGTGTTTTCTGGGGCGCTGAGCACGAATTTGAAGTCCGTTTTTTGATTCAGCTTTTCGTTAGCTCAGTATAAGCTTACATATTAAGCTTACAGCTTTATCTTATACTGAGCTAACGAAAAGCTGAATCGAAAAACGGATTTCACATTCGTGCTCAGCGCCCCAGAAAACTCCTAAATGCAAGTTTTCAGCAAAATTAAATTTTTTTGGTTCCCCTTGGTCCTTCCTTACCAAACTAAAATTTTAAATTTTTTAAAATTTTTTTAAACTTTAAAGCTTATACTGAGCTAACGAGAAGCTGAATCGAAAAACGGATTTCAGATTCGTGCTCAGCGCCCCAGGAAGCCCTGTATGCAAGTTTTCTGCAAAATTTTTTCAAAAAATTTTTTGGTTCCCCTTACCAAACTAAAATTTTAAATTTTTGAATTCATTAGCCTCTAGTATGCACTCACACCAAATTTCAAAGTTATTGGTCAAAAAAATCAAAAGTTAGGGCTGGGGGGAAAGCGCAAGAGACCCAAATATTCCAATTAAGCGCAGAAGAGAAATCTGTCACCTAAATCTGTGACAGACAAATAAGTGACACCGCATTTCAGCAAATTCCCCCTTAATTAAACTGAAGAAACTGTCATACGAACGCTTTTCAAGAAAAAACCAATAGAGCAATCAACACCCAGCAAACCACAGTTCAAAATAAATTCAAACTCCACAACACAACCCTATATCACGAAAACAACAAAGACAGATCTTAAAGCCGAGCTTCACACATACACATTCACGCAGAAAAATCTTCCCCATACACGAATAACACATAGACTTTATGCAAATTTATGCATTTATGCAAATCATTTAACGTAATTCCCCCGCTCTCTGTTCATTAAATTAAATTAACATAAAATTTGATCAAAATAGATTAAAATTTAAACTAAAATTTAAAACTTAATATACAAGAAGTTGCACAGATTAGGCAGCAGCTATAATAGCAATCTGTACATTCCCTATACGGCATGTTAGTTGCACACATTATGCAGTCATGATGAATGCACGCACAAACAATGATAGCACACTACAAGTAAATGCACAATCAAACAGAGAATTTTCAAGGTTCTGGAAGCCTAGTAGTTAAGGCTGTCGCATCTCATGCGAATGACCTGGGTTCAATTGTCGTCACAGCCGTTATTTTAACTTTAAAAAGCTCTACATATCTACAGTATGAATTTCCCATTACGTGCACATGAATGGAGGGGGGTTTCTAGCATTCAGAAATCATGTAAAGCATAATTTTAAGATTATTTAGGCTCCTGCTGCAAAACATTAACGAAATAACGGCTTAAATATTTCAAAACTTCATGTTTTGAGAGAAGACTGAAACTAAAGTCTGACCAAAAAATCTTGGTACCGAACTGTGAGCACTTGACCTGGGTAAACCTTTGAAGTTAGGCTCTATAAAGTATATAGTTTTGGAAACCACAGGAGGAGGAGGAGAGTCCGGTAAAATCAGCATATCCGGTCAATATCCGGTTGCCGGATACCAAATCGATAAAACCGCTTCAGATTCGCAAAAAATGCTAATTAATTCATACTCTTTCGACATTTCCGATCCGGTCACATGCGGTCCATGTCCGGTAACCGGATGTCAGGTCACAAAAGCTGTACAGCAAGATGGGCAGGCCGTATAGTTTCGCTGATTGAATTTTTGGATTCAGCGGGTCGACATTAGGCTGTATATATGCGAAATTTTGTCCGATTTGGACCAAAATTGCGTGATCTATGGTATCCTGTTCAAAAAAACCGGAAAAATCGGTTTTCCCAGGCTGGTGCTCGGAATCGCGAATAAAAATGTTTGCTTACGGCACAGTGAATATTTGTAAGGTTACTTTCATTTTACCGGTGTCAAAGTAATCAATTCCGGTAAGTTCAAAGTAATTCAGGTTCTGAGCTTGGAAATTTGAGAATTCATAGACTATTATCTCAGTATCCGGTTGGTCCGGAAGTCAAATATTTAATTAAAATGATAGTTTGTCTGTCCCTAACAAGCATCGACCTCAAATTACTTCATATCTTCTGTAATTTTTGAATGATAGCGCTTTAAAAATGCGCTGATTTTGCTTGTTTTGTCTAATTGTTAATCCGGACATGAGATTTGATCCCATACGCTTAGCTTTGTCGTATGCATAGGTTAACGCGGGGGGGGGTCTGGGGGGGGTCCAAGCCCCCCCCAACCCGGACAAGGTACAAGCCCTATCGTTGTCGGGGACAAGGGGTAACGAAAAAATTCCCAAGGGGTAACGAAAAACAGCCGGAAAAAATTAGTTTTTACAGTAAAATTTCAAAAAATTTCCGGCTTCGCCGGAATTTTTTAGCTAAAATGTTTAGTTTTTCGGAAAAAAGGGCAAAATTTTGAATTTTTTTCCAAAAATTGAAGATTTTTTGCAAATTTTGACAAAACATTGCTAATTTTAATAAAATTGGCGTTAATTTTTCGAAAAATTTTAAAAAATTTTTCTTGAGGTACAAGCCCCCCCTGAAAATTTTTGTTCAAGGTACAAGCCCCCTCAAAATTTTTTGGGGACAAGCCCCCCCCCAGGACCCGACCCTATGTTAATGTATGGTCGTATGGAATATAAGTTATTTTCGAATCATTTTAAAACGCTATCATTCAAAACTTACAGCAGACATGAGGTAATTTATGGTTGTTGCTTGTTAGGGATTGACAAAATATCATTTTAACGAAATAATTTGACTTCAGAACCAAACGGTACTGAGATAATAGGTCGTGAAATCTCAAATGTCAAAGCTCAAAACCGGAAATGGACCGGATATTCGGTTGATGTGACACCGATAAAATGGAAGAAGCCTCCCAAATATTCATTGTGCCAAAAACGAACATATTTTATCCGCGATTCCGCGATCTCTTCCTGCTGAGGTTTCTAAAAATATATACTTTATATAGAACCTTTAAAGATTTACTCAGAACAAGTGCTCACAATTCGATTCAAAGATTTTTTGGTCAGACTTTAGTTTCATTTTGAGTGTCAGGTCTGTGCTCTACTTAGTTTCAGTTTCAGGTATTCTTCCAAAATAGTTTCAGTTTCAGTTTCAGTTTCTGTGCCTGAAACATCACTACACGAACTGGGAAATACAATCAATTTAAATGAGACATAAAACAAACAACCATAAACAATTCAGACAGAGAAGCAAAAGGGCGCTAAAATCGCAACCTAACAAGAACACAAGACTCATATCTGCAAAGAACAGTACAACATTTCTTTCTATATTATCGATATACATAAAACAAAAAGCAAGCAAAGCAATATAGAAATATTACGTCATCTTGAAATGAGCGATCTTTTGAAACAAAATTAGTATATTTACAGATAATATTTACTATTTATTTTTCTTCCTTTCTTCATTTATTCTTCACTCTGCTAGCAGTTCACTATCATCAATTTTAGTAATAAAAGATCATTTCTTCCATCCAGCCGCAATCTGATCCACCGATCGACCCTTGGTTTCTGGAAGCCACCAGTACAAGATTAAGACAGCCAGACTGGTCGGCATAATGAACAGCAGAAAGGCCAAGGACCCGATGGCTTTCTCAAGAACCAAGTAGGTCTGGTTTATGATCAGGGTGGACAGGCAGCTGGCCGCAACACTCAGAGAAACGGCCGTGGACCGGACCGACTGAGGGGCCATTTCGGCCGACAGAAACCACCCGATTGAGTCGGGACCGATACTGACCGCGGCGACATGAACCATGATCGCTATCACCGCTACCCAGGCCAACCATTGGCCAACAGCCGCGACCAGCTGGGAACAGACGATAAAAATGGCGCAACAAAGCACGCTGACACTCAGCCCACCCAGAAGTAACGGACGGCGTCCGATCCAATCCAGAAGGGGACCGGCAACAATGGTACTCAAACGCTTGACACAGGAAACAATGAGGGTGGCATAACCAGCTTTACCGGCGGACATACCGGATTGTTGGAACATGTGCTGGGAATAGGAAAAGATTGCCAAAATACCGCTGGCGAGGTCTGCAGCGTTAGCGAGACAACCCAACAAAATCGGAACTCGGTACTGCCGTTGGCTCAGTATCGTTCTCATACCCAATTTTTTCGATTGACCAAAACTGATGCTGATTTTTTCCTGATCCAGCTCCCACAGGACCTGGTTAACATTTGCCCTCGACCCGTGATAGAATAGTATAGACTTAATGGCACCCGACCGGTCGCCCCTCTGAAGGTAAAGGAATTTTGGAGTTTCCGGGGCCGTGGGATACAACAGCATCTGTAGGACACTTGGAAAAGCGCAGAAGCCAACCAGCACCGGCCACAGGCGAGCAGTGCCTAGAACATCTGGTAGGGACAAAATTGTGGCAAGAAGCGCTCCAAAAGCCACTGACAGACCCTGAAAATTTGCCACCAGGCCTCGACACTGCGTTGGACTGACCTCGGTCAAGTAGAGGGCCAGCCAGTTTGCCGACAGACCAGTGGCAACGCCAACTAGTAGTCGACCTAGAATCAGAACTTCAAAACTGCCAGCGTACTTGGCGGTTGACAAGAACAGGGAACCTAGGATTTGAACCAGATTCACTACCAGGAAAAGTGCCGGCTTGCGGCCCAACCTGTCAACTATAGGGCCGCTGATAAACACACTGAAAAATGCTCCAACAATCAAAATACTGACAACAAATGACCACAGGGCGGACAGTTCGACAGTGGACAGGGAGTAATGATAATGCTGATAGAAACTTCGATTAACAAACTGTTCTACCAGCTGCTGCGGGATGTTTAGGACGGTCACGTGATAGGCCACTGGAACACCTGCCAACAAGCTATGCAGTAGAGTGGTGATCAGTAGGCGCCAGGGTGGCCCATTTGATCTACTCTCTGATCCGATGATTTCTTGCGATTCCCTAGAATAAAAAATACTTGCTAGGTAGTATAAGTTTGTTCATGCTGAAAACAGGAGAGCAGACATTGGAGAATGAAGGTTAGTGACTACACATCCGTCATTAGTTACCGAACAGAAAAAAGGGTAGTCAAAATTCTCATTTTCTCTTGAAATTATTAGAAAGAAGGACCTCACATATATGCTAGAAATCTCATAAGGTCTCGAATTCTAGAAAGCTGGTAAAGACGAATTTTCCAGTTCCCTGTCGACAGTCATCCAATGATTCACTGCCTGGTTCCGATTTCCAGTTTTTCCGGAAGTGGTTCGAGAACCTCAATGATGGCAAGATGTCGGTGACCAAAAATGGCGGCGCAAATCCAGTGCCAGAAATGCGTGAACGCAATATGCGTCCTGCTCGCATCGCAACCACAGGCGCCGCCTTTGAGATACAGCGAAGCCAACGATGAATTTAGGAGAATAGAATTTTGGAACTGACTTTAAATTAGAAGAAGATTGTTGTAATTGAAATGGCTAAAAATTTTGGTTTTACTTTATGATTTGATTTATCTTTGTATATAACCATTGTTAATATCATTTGAGTGTGTGATACTATAGACCTGACATATAACAGAGTACGCGGAGCTTGCCACCAGTTTTGTATGATCTAAGTAAATTTAGATCATTATCCAGGAATTCTTGTAATCTACAGATTTTACAAGAGGGCGGCTAAGCTGTAATGTGGTGACGTTATGCCTGCCCTTTATGAGATAATATTTGTGTGTATTTTGGATTAAAATTTATGTAGAAATTATTTATGAGTAAAATATATTGTGTGTAAATTTGTCTTAAAAGGTAATTGAAACTGCTATATTTCCTGTGCTAAAATTAATCCTAGCTTGTCAGCCCTCCCCTACCATTAGTTGGCGTTGTCATATTTTGAATTAGAAATTTGTTTTAATGGCTTGGAAGATAGATCAGTAAAGTAGCCGTCCATTTTTTGCAGCCTTAACAACCAATAGAATTCTCTAAAATTTTGCTTGCTAAGCAGAAATTGGTTGCTAAGCAGAAATGATCGCCTACTTCTCTTCAGTCTTGTCTATTCTGTCTTCGTGTAAGGTCGTGTTTGTAAAGCTGCTGCAACTTTTTAGCCATTTATTTTACTATTGATTTTTGAAAAGTAGTGACTATTTCTCTTTAAGTTTCATTCTAGCTGCAAGGTGACCTTGTCGAGCCATTTTATTTACATCTTAAAATTTAATCTTTCTATTTTCTTGAGCCTTTAAGGGACCTTTTTGTAGCTTCTGTGATTATTTGTTGACAGCCGTGACGACTTAGGGACGCACTTTAAGGTTATTGTGTAGGCTATTTTAAGGGGGTTAATTCATTTGAAATGTATTTGCTGTGTTAGTTTGTTTTTCTAAAAATTTGTAGTCGATCCTCGTCTGGAATCTGCCTATCGATCGTAATAGCCTAGTCTGGGATATGTTCTGAGCCGTTACGCTTCAGACTATGTATCACCGGTGACCGGCTTACCTTATGTAAATAACGCTAATAATCGTGACGGTTGTTTTCGTTATGGACGGATGTGACCGGATTTTCGGAAATGACTTGATCCAAGGACCAATATATTAAAGTATAGATTAATTAGCATTTTCCTTCCGAATCTGAAACGTTTTTATCGATTTGGTATCCGGTAACCGGATATAAACCGGATATGATGACCGGATTCTCCTCCTCCTGAGGTTCTTTAAAATATATACTTTGTATAGACTAACTTCAAAGGTTAACTCAGGACAAGTGCTTACAGTTCGGTTCCAAGATTTTTTGGTCAGTCTTTAGTTCTTTATTCTATGCTTTAATACATATGGACGTATTTTAATTCCTAACACATTGTGGTTTAACTAACATTAAAAATTAACTTTTTTCTGAGATTCTTTTAAAAATTTAAAAATTTTTCTTAATATTATATTACCATTTACGATTTTCTCGTAATCCTTATTTTAAAATTTACCAAAAATGTTGTATACCTTGTTTTGATTTTCTACTGGGTTGTATTGCATAATTGTTGTCAACTTTGTGATGCTATGTACAGTTCATATTGTTGTGATTGCTTTAATCATTTAATCAAAAGTTTGTTTTGACAAGCGCTACACTCTTAAGGCAATGGACATCATCTGCACGATAACGGCTGACCCCCACAAATTGGACCCCAGTGAACCCCCCCACAAATGAGTACCTAGTACACATTTGTGTACCATCACTCGCTTGTATGTTTATGTGCTGAATCTCGAAAGTGGCCAGCTGCTGATAGAACGTTCTTGGCTTCAACACGTAAAGATAAAAGCGAGTGATTGTACACAAATGTGTACTAGGTACTCATTTGTGGGGGGAGTCACGGGTGCAATTTGTGGGGGGGAGGGTCAGCCGTTATCGTGCAGATGATGTCCCCAGCCTGATAACTAACAGTGTGACGCTTTCCACATTCTTAGTTACTATGTACCAAGAGTGCATAATTGCACTATTGCACCAAAAACGTTCTATCAGCAGCTGGCCACATTTGAGCTTCAGCACATAAACATACAAGCGAGTGATGGTACACAAATGTGTACTAGGTACTCAATTGTGGGGGGAGTCACGGGTGCAATTTGTGGGGGTAGGGTCAGCCGTTATCGTGCAGATGATGTCCCCAGCCTGATAACTAAGAGTGTGACGCTTTCCACATTCTTAGTTACTATGTACCAAGAGTGCATAATTGCACTATTATTAAGAAGAAGAGTAAGCCACTAGAGGGCTTCTCTTCACTGCATTGCTTAATGGTGCTCTGCCCACAATACGCGAATGTTCCCCCGTTTGAGGGAGGGGGTCGACCAAATCGATATCGCATACCCCCCTCCGTTTGGGGGGGTAGCCAAAATGAGGTCCCCGTTTGGTGGGGGGTAGCCAAAATGAGGTCCCCGTTTGGTGGGGGGGTAGCCAACAGCCAATCAAATTGCAGAAACCCCCCTCCGTTTGGTGGTGGGGGGGGGGGGTAGAGCAGAGGATTACGGTACTTTTTGTTCTATTCGAAAATGGGTCCCCGTTTGGGGGGGGGGGGTCGCTGAAAGAGGGGGGTATACCTGTCGACCCCCCCCCCAAACGGGGGAACATTCGCGCATTGTGGTCGGAGCACCGTTACGCAATGCCAAGAAGAGGAGCCCTCTAGTGGTTTACTCTTCTTCTAATATATAGGAGAAAATCATGGACTCTTGTATGTGCTCTTACTTTTACTTACCATTTAACCGGCATCTCGACGACAAATATGACTATGCATACCGACTACTGACAACTAGCTGAGACGCAGATTTGGGATTTGCAACCGATTTGCAGCAATCTGCAACAGGACTGCCCTAAGGTTAGGCAGCATTCAGACAACTTACGACAACAAGGGTGTGGTTTCATTTTGCTCCAATTCTGCTGAATCCGGCAATCGTCCACTGGAAGTAGAAACTAAATTTCTGGTCCGGATCATACGTGAACACTGAACACTGAATAAGCTTAGTGAATTGAGTGAATGGTATCAGCGTCTGTTCAAATAAACATTCTGGGCCTGAATAAAGATTAAAAGTCTGATTACAAGTAATATATAAAAAACATAAACGGATATAACCAGCAAAGGTGCATAAAACTGATAACTAAATAACAATTCAGAAATCATCTAAGCATCCAACAATCTAACATCAAAAACCAAAGAAACCAGTTGTAACGATTTAAAACTCTGTAAACCTTAAAGTTCCAGCTATAGTCCATAAATACCTACTAATTTAGTTTAAAGTGACAGTTGTACAAGGAAAACAAGTAAGACAACATTTTGCAACTGTATATTTCTGCCTACTTTCCAATAGATGCCGTTAATTAATAAAATCTGCTCGCTATTCTTTTGTATTGCACAAGCAAAATTTACATTTAACAAGTTGTTCCCAAACGGGGCAATATACCTTAGTAGACCTGTATGAATCTTAGTGAGGAATTTGGAAAATTCGGCAAAAACAGAAAGCGTTTTCTTATCATTCAATACAAATACGAATCAGTGAGCCAGACTTTTCAGTTTTGTGTTAGATTAGTTTCCTTTGGCTTTAATTCAGCTCCGCTATTGTAACCAATCGCAGCAGACGACGTGAATTGCCTAATTGTTCATATGTGCAGTTTGAATAAGTACAATGCTCATGCATTTTTAAAATTGTAATCATTTGTTGTATGATCCAGCAGCCGCCAGCTCACTCACGTTGAGTCTGGCATACTTTAACTTCTTCAGTGTGTGATACACAAGATATCAAGTAGGGAAGGGATATCGGTCGCTTACGGCAAATTCGAGTGCTCACATCCTCGCTTTAGTCTCCCAATCTCGTTTAGTCTCCAAATCTCGCTCGCTCTTATCTTAGATTAGGACGTCACACACTGAATACGAACCTAGTGCAATCTTTTACTGAAGTCTGATAATATAGTTTATTCAGTAAGACACGACAACATCCTACAATAGATTTTACTCCCTGCCGGATTCTGGGAGAGGGCATGCCCTGGAGCTGTTCTCTTTTCTAGGCATATATAGGTCAATAGAAATTTAAAGGGTCGTCTTGTACTGCCGAAAACTTGTAAGCGAAACTACAGGTTTCTTAAGATTTATATTACAGCCAACTCTTGTAATTTTTATGATTCGAATGTCTATCAGAAAGTATATACAACAGTCTGTAAAAATTACGAAACACTCCACTGGCAACTGGCGGTACAGGATTACTCTTGTAAAAAATACTGCAAAATTCCCTATAGCTTCCACAAAACTTTTTAAGAGTGAAAGATGGATTCGGGAATATAAAAATAGATCCTTACAAACAGCATACATTCCATACGTCTTGATAAGATAACAACTGATTTCCGATTAATACTTTGTTCCAACAATAATTTGTTTTCCAAGCAAGTATTTCCAAGAAGCTATGTAAAGGTGAAATCTGATAGTTTGCCAAAAGCTATAGTTTAAAAGCTGAGAACACCTTTTATTCAATACGTTAGCATTGCTAAATTTCATACTTTCCACACAAAACCGAAACGGGCGACGGTTTGGAGGCAGTGACCGACACCGGCCCCCGCGGCCGTGTTGCCTCCTCTCGATTTGGGGGGCCGGGCAGTGGGCCGGGCCCCGAACAACCCTATCTGGACCCTACCTTAGGAGAGAGGGTCCAAAGTTTGCAAGTTTTTCTACTTTCTCCGATTTCGATCGTTTTTGCTTAGTTTATAATCCAGGACGGTATATTTTGACGAGTTTATAAAATTACGGATCTCTTACGGATACTGAGTAATTTCAGCTCAACGTAGAGGTACGCACTGCATAGTGTTAAACATAGGAAGCTAAAAAGCTTCGCTTTCTTTGTGACAAAAACTCGCGAAACCGGGCAAACCTAGGCGGCATTGTTTCGTATCATTTGAAAGGCCCAGGAGAAGGAAGGACAGTAGTTTATTGGAATTAGATTTTGATTTATGACTATATAATTTTTTAATTAATTTTTGAATAGTTAAAATTCTACCCCATTTTTTCACGACTTCAAATTTTAAACCTTTAAAAATTAATTGAATAAAGCTGAAGTCCTAATCAAAATTGTAATTCAAACAAATCTTCTCTAGATCTTTCTCATGATACCAAATAATGCTGGTAGCTGGTTAGTTTCGGCCAGTTTCGAGATTTTTCTGTCACTAGACCAAAACGTGATGCATTTTCCTATGTTTTTCCTATACCACTACGGACCTTTGCTTTGAGGGAGGCAGTGTTGGCATCTGGGATGGGATCCCATGGGATTCCATGGGATGGGATTGGATGGGATTGAAAACTCATCCCATGTGGGATCAGTGGGATTTTGTGGGATCATTTTGCCTTAGAATGCCTTCAAATACCGTCTCCAAATTTTGAAAAAGTGCAATATTTTGGTAAATTTGGCATAAAAAATGTCTGTTCAATTTCATGACTGGCGTTTTGATGACTACCAGCAAAGCAAAGCATGGAGCTCTTTAAGGTGCTGGTATCGCTTTGTGTAAATGTAACCTTACAGGCTCCAATTTTTATGATGAAAGTTGATGAAACTTTCCAAATATAGTGCTTTTTAAACATTCTGTGACCAGTCCCAAATTTTTAGATGAATGGATAAAAATCTGGTTTTTGCCACTATTCTCTCAGTTCGTTATGGATACACCTGATTGTTTGATATAAATGGAAAAGGTCACCGAAAAGAACATTTTTGCTTTTACGACCTTTGAGCTATGTTAAGCTAGCAGGTAAGGGGGGTCAATCATGAAAGATATTTAGATCACGGATTTCGTTCATTTTCACACATAAACTAAACTATAAACATAAACTCAAAGCAAGTTCAAATTTTGAGTTGTTTCGTTCAGTTCTCCGCAAGTTCGAGCACTCAGCTGTGTGCAATTTACGAGTACGAGAGTTCTGCAGCAGCCAATTGAAGCAAATTTTCGCTAGACAACTTAAGTTTTTATAAATAAATATGAATAAATATGTTGAAATGCAAACATATGCAATTTTGCAATGTAGTTTGGTCGTAAAATGCTTGTCTGTAAAAATCAGCAATTTTCACAAGTTTACAGAAAAAACCTTAATTTCTGTGCCAAAAATCTCTACACTGACAAAGGATTTCAATTATTAATTAAAAGTTTTTGAATAATTGCTAATTCAAATGATAACCTAATTCAAAATTCTAATTCCACAGTGGCAGAGTATCTGTTTAGAGTTTTAAAACTATACAAATGTTAACTCAATGCGAAGTTTCTGGAGACCTGGTGAGCCAAATCCATAAAATTTCCCTCGACCCATGTGTCCTTCATATCATGACACAAACTTCAACTTTGCCCGACTCTGTAGTTTTGAGAAATAGATACTCAATGTTTGATGGTCTATACTAGTTAGTATGTCAAAAAAGTTTGCTGGTTTTTTGCAAATTTTACTTTTTTCGTATTTACTGATTACAAGAGTACATAATAGAATAAGAGTATGAAACTCTTACGCTACTATGTACTAAACATGCTTGACATGCTCGGGTCGCTAACTCGGGACCCCCCCCCCCGAAAGTCTCGGGGGGGGGTCCCACCCTACACTAATTACATGCTTTCATATAAGTGTGTGTCTGCTCGCTGATTCGCTAATTAGCTTAGGCTTACGATAGGCATTTTATTAATAATTTTTAATTAATTAATTCTAACTTTAATTAGGTTAATGTAATTAAAAAACTGATTCGACAACTTTGTAGCATGTTTTCTGCTCTTTCCAACGATATAAAAATTGTTGCAGACTACATTCCTACGAATTTTTGTTTTGTGCAACAATTTTTATATCGTTGGAAAGAGCAGCAAAAATGCTACAAAGTTGTCGAATTAGTTTTTAATTACATTAACCTAATTAAAGTTATAATTAATTAAAAAATTAAAAAATTATTAATAAAATGCCTATCGTAAGTCTAAGCTAATTAGCTTATATGAAAGCATGTAATTAGTGTAGGGTGGGACCCCCCCCCCCGAGACTTTCGGGGGGGGGGGGTCCCGAGTTAGCGACCCGAGCATGTCAAGCATGTTTAGTACATAGTAGCGTAAGAGTTTCATACTCTTATTCTATTATGTACTCTTGCTGATTCTAAGCTTTCAAACGATGTGTCAAATTCATCGAACTTCCAACTTCCAAACAAAATTGCGAAAGTTTATTGCTTTTCAAAGTTCCCCTCACAAAAGGAAGCCACCACCTACTTTGTGCCAATATTCAAATTTCAATGCTACAGCGATTGTAAGGTGAAGTATTGCAAGTGGGATTATATGGGATTGAAAAAAGCAAGTTCGGACAAATGGGATGGGATGGCACGGGGAATTTGAAAATCTGGTGGGATGGGATGGGATGGGATCGGAGGATTCGTCCCATTTGCCAGCTCTGCTTTGAGGTGAAATTACTCAACAACTGTAAGAGATCCGACCTTAATTTCAAAAACGCATCCACATATACCGTCTGCAGTATAAGTTCTGCAAAACTGAACTAAATCGGAGAAAGTCGAAAACATCACCCAAAATTGGACACCCTTAAATAATCACAACAGGTAGACGAATCCGTGAAGGATACCATGTTTGAACTGAATTTTCCTTCTATTAATCCAAAGATCTAAGTTTAAACTTGGACTGTTGAAAAGCTAAACATAGCATTTTTAAATTCTTAAAAATGATTAGGGGTGCCGATTGTGTTACGACAACGTTTGTGGATAATATTACAGTTTTCCACTACAGAGCAAAGCTGGTGTAATGCTGAATATGTAAAGAAAATAAAAAATAATGAGTTTTGAATTGCTTTCTAAAAAAGCTTCAGAAACTTGGTTGATTGTTCCCCAAGAAACAGGGTTGACATGATTTAAATAAGGGATGTTTCTCGCTTATCTGTTTGATAGAACCTATCACGAATATGCTACACAAAAGTTAGGGTCGCGCTAGTTATTGTCGGTGAAGTGGGCTCAATTAAAAAGTTTGGGTTCGGGAGATTGCCAGCTATTAGAAAACGTTCGAATTTAACCCTTTAAGCTTTTCAATCAAAAGTTACGGTGAGGGCAAGGTCTAGAGACTGCTCCTAATGACTACTTTCATGCTGAAATGACGTTAGTTGTTGCTGGCTGGGTCCGCGTCAACTAGTGTAGACCGGCGTCCCTACTTTCAAACAATTTAATAAGCAGATCTTTAGTTCTAAGACGCCCTGCAAGTTTCGCAACTGAAAATTATATCCTGATAAGAGAAGCAAAGCACACGGATAATAATAATGTAACCTTTTCGCAAATAGCTAGGTTTGTAGTTATTAGCTATAGAATCATGGTTGTTCTTGTTTGTTTGTTCTGGTTTACGTACGACTTGTAGTTAAGTATTAATTGTAAATGATACAACGGAAATTGAAATTGTGTGAGTCAGAAATTGTACAGTTTGGTTTTCTTTTTACAATTGACATTAAAAAGACACAAAAATTCCATATAATGGGTATGTAGTTAGTCTTGTCAGTAACTTGTGGACTTATAAATTGTAACTGTAGTTTTATTAATTGTTAGTGAAGCGAATCCGTTCACCATTAATCGAGACTGAGATTAGTTAGTTGTAACCCCTTTAATTTTGTATCATCAGTCGTATGGGGTTCATTCACAGGTCCCCTCCCCTGAGTTTGTGTGAACGTGTAATGTCCAGCCTGAGTGTCTGTTAGCGTGTGCATACGTGTGTGTGGTTCTCTGCCTTTTCCCGTCATCTTAGTTCTCACTCACTAAGAAGTAACGCGTGTAGACTAGACAGAGGGGAACCCCTCTAAAGTTAAGGCACAAGTCACCCCTGAAAGAAAGAAATAGAGAAGTTAGCAATTAATATTATCAAACAAGACATATTAAGACTTTAACTAAGTTTTAAACTAGGTAGAAGTGCATTTAGCTTAGGTACGGCTCTATTTCATCTTGGGCTTCTAGGCCCCTGTTCGTATTACGGTTTCTTCTCTTTGCTTCTCATTTCCATCGGCTTCTCTTTCGCCTGCGCGTCTGTTTGCAAATAATTTTGAAGTCTTTAGAAACGAAACTCAGGACAAAGGTCCTTCAAAACAAAAACGCCATAAAGTTTAGGGCCAGGGCTGCTGAGGTACTTTGGGCCACTCGAAAACGGAGCCAAAGTCATAAAAAATTATGTAACCCGAGTGACAAATTGCTCAGGTGCAAATTCAAAAGAAAGAGGCTGGGTCCTCCCTTTCAAACCAGCCAATGACAGAACGCAATCATGAAAGCAGCCAATCATCGAAGGATGATTGCAAGAGACAGGGGGAAGAAAGTTAACTTGAGACCAATATTTGCAGTTTCCAGCCAGTCTGTGATTCTGGGGTTCTAGCGGATGGCCGCTTTCATTTCTGAGTCTTTGGGGGGAAAATCACAGACACCCCTTGAGTTGTTCTGTTGGAAGAGGTTCTGCCTCTCCCCTTCTGGGATACCCCCCTCAAAATTTGTCCATATCTTGGAACCCTAGGTTGGGATTGTGGGTGCTTCTGGGGGAAATGATTCACCTAAAATGGGTTCGGCTTTAGAAGCCTCTTTCGAATTTCTCCCTCTAGGTTGAGCTGTCCCTTCCCCTCTAGGTCTTTTATAACATTTGTAAGTGCGAGTTTCAAAAATTACCTAATCGGACCTCGAGTCCCTTATTCGAAAAATACCTTGTTAAAAGCCGGTGTCGTGAAATATTCTCCCCCCCCCCCCCAAATCTTTTCCCCCCTATAAGGTGAAATATTTTCCCCCCTGAATATTTTCCCCCCTTCGGAGTAATAAGGTGAAATATTTCCCCCCTAAATATTTTCCCCCCTGAATATTTTCCCCCCTAATAAGGTGAAATATTTTCCCCCTAAATATTTTCCCCCCTGAAATATTTTCCCCCCTCTAACTTAACACTGTTCGGTTCAGTACAGTAAGTTATATGAAACCCGTTCAGATTATGTTGCTGCGCCACTGTAGCTTTATATATGTTAGGCAACACGAATGGAGGCTTAGTGCTAACGTAGAAACATTATACAATTATTTTAACTTATTTTTTTGTAACTTTTGCATGTTAACTTCTAAAGTAAAAACATTATACAATAGTTTTAAAGTACTATTTTATTTTAATAGATGCATTAATGCAATTAATGCATTCTGTACTGTTACTGGACGGTATAAAGACTTTGGAAATAATTTAAACGTTAAGTCAATGGTTGTCGAATTTCGCTTTACTAAGACAAACGGTATTATTTATTCTTTTCAAGCATACACATTTTACAGATATTCACAATAATCCATGCCATTTTTGAAGCAAATGTGCTAATTTTGAGTTTGCGGTTTTCTGTTCACCTTAAGGTGGTGGTTTTCTTTTGTGTAAATTTGACGCTATATTCAATTCTTTATTAAAGTAGACGAATCTTTCCAAATATGCTATTTTGGTGCTCTTTAACATTCTGGGAACATTTTAACATTCTTAAAACTTGACCAAATGAGCTAAAATTTGGTTAGGTATGTTTTCGATCTCGCTGAGTTCAAATATCGCAAAATCTTTCGATTTCACAAAATTAGATTTTTTCGATTCGCAGGGGGGACCAAGGGGAACCGAAAAATTTGTTGTGTTCAGTACGAATCTGAAATCAGTTTTTCGATTCAGCTTTCCGTTAGTTCTTCTTCGGCTTATAACTTTACCTTATATTGAGCTAATGGAAAGCTGAATCGAAAACTGATTTCAGATTCGTACTGAACACAACAAATTTTTCGGTTCCCCTTGGTCCACCCTGCGAATCGAAAAAATCTAATTTTGTGAAATCGAAAGATTTTGCGATATTTGAACTCAGCGAGATCGAAAACTTACCTAACCAAATTTTAGCTCATTTGGTCAAGTTTTAAGAATGTTAAAATGTTCCCAGAATGTTAAAGAGCACCAAAATGGCATATTTGGAAAGATTCGTCTACTTTAATAAAGAATTGAATATAGCGTCAAATTTACACAAAAGAAAACCACCACCTTAAGGTGAACAGAAAACCGCAAACTCAAAATTAGCACATTTGCTTCAAAAATGGCATGGATTATTGTGAATTTCTGTAAAATGTGTATGCTTGAAAAGAATAAATAATACCGTTTGTCTTAGTAAAGCGAAATTCGACAACCATTGACTTAACGTTTAAATTATTTCCAAAGTCTTTATACCGTCCAGTAACAGTACAGAATGCATTTATTGCATTAATGCATCTATTAAAATAAAATAGTACTTTAAAACTATTGTATAATGTTTTTACTTTAGAAGTTAACATGCAAAAGTTACAAAAAATAAGTTAAAATAATTGTATAATGTTTCTACGTTAGCAGTAAGCCTCCATTTGTGTTGCCTAACATATATAAAGCTACAGTGGCGGCAACATAATCTGAACGGGTTTCATATAACTTACTGTACTGAACCGAACAGTGTTAAGTTAGAGGGGGGAAAAATATTTCAGGGGGGAAAAATATTTAGAGGGGAAAATATTTCACCTTATTAGGGGGGGGGAAAATATTCAGGGGGGAAAATATTTAGGGGGAAAAATATTTCACCTTATTGCTCCGAAGGGGGGAAAAATATTCAGGGGGGAAAAATATTTCACCTTATAGGGGGGGAAAATATTTGGGGGGGGGGAAGAATATTTCACGACACCGGGCTCTCGCCGCCCTAGATTGATTGACAATTTTATCGTTGCTTTCATGTTTGTGTGCTAATATCGGCAGATATTAGCTGGATTTCCCTAGATTTCCTGGGAAGGAAATCTAGGATACGTCATTGGTGGAGGATTTCCGACGGAAATCCCCTCTACAAAATTCTCTTTCAAAATCACTCAAAAGGGCATTGTTGCCAGTTTTCTGACGTTTTCTCTAGTGTTTTCTAAGCTGATTCTCGTGTTTTGAACTCAGACCATTATTTTCAAAATAACCTTTTCCAGAACTTTTGATAATTAAGGTAATTTGACACAGTAAATCGTTACTTAGGATCAGAGCTTAAGTCGTTGTAGCTGATACTAGGTTGGATAGGAAACCGCTGAGTCGACGATATCTGGAAAAATAGATCAGTCTGGAGCCCATCGAGTTTGTCTACGGCGACGCTGACGACGAAGGAAATCTTAGTGATATTAGTGAGCCTGAGAACCAACTGAATCTGCCATTTCATCAGTGTCCCGAGTGTCACAACCAGTACAGTTTTAGCATACTCTTCCTAGTTCACGAGGGTAGTTCTCTAGTTGAGCCTGAGCATTCGGAGGTAACATTCTATTGCAACTGTTCTCAGCCGCGGGATCGTGCTGAGATTGAAGCTTGGACTGTTGATAGTGAACACGAAGGAAACCCTCATACGGAGCCTTGGTCTTGCATTTTCACGTGTGACGGTTGTTCCGACTTTAAGGTTCTATTCGTTTGCGCAGTAACCCCTGGTACCGATCCGTGGGTGGCAGTTAAGCATCGTAACTGTCCCCTTGATAACTACTTCCCCTGAGGCACTAGTGAACTCAAGTACCAAACAGGCGGACCGTCTGGATTAGGTTAGACCCACACTAGACTAGCTTGATCCTTAGACCTGAGAGTAGATCCCGACATCTTCTCGCTGTCTGCCTCTGTGTAGCAACAAATTTTGAGCCCCTGGATTTCAGCCACTTTGTTACAAATATTTGACTGCATTTTACGAAAATTACACGTTCATTACACGAGCAGCTTTTAGATAAATAATGAAAAACGCCTGCATGCAGTCACTAAGGCAGAGCCTTATTCCGAAACAGGGGACAGCCAATGGGCGCGGTAGACTCTCTCCTGTTTCGGACTAAGGCTCTGCCTTAATGACTGCAGGCAGGAGTTTTTCATTGTTTATTTAAGATTAATGCTTGTATCCGTCGTGGATCCGCCTGCAGCCCGCGTTTACTTAATTTTCTTGACGAACAGCTTTTAGATAATATAAGAGTTTCAGTCTGTGTAGTTTTACACAAGGCCAGCCGTATCAATTTCGCGCAGACGCAAACGCTCTTACTGCAACAACGGCGTAGTTTCGTCCGGGTGCAATTCCACAAAATCTGTTAACCGTCCATTATCGTCCGATTTAATAGGATATCCGGATTCAGTAATTCTGAAAGAT